>JBCFXI010000147.1:0-277289 GCA_038496175.1 Ampulex compressa
TCAGCTCTCAAGACATATAATGGTTATGCGGCTTAAGTGTGAAGTTGGTTTCGAAAAAACGTAATTAAGTCCTCTGACGGGAAAAAACGAAATTACTTTCCGAACAACCCAATAATAGAGACGTTATTGACATCCATCTATTTAGGATTTCGAGATATGGTTACGAATGTGGTTAATAACATGTTGATTTGTCTTTATCTAATGCTCTATTTTTTAACATATATCACTAAACTATACTCATTATTTATATTTTTCATTATACTTCTGTTCTGTATAATTTAGCTTTTAGTACGTCTGAAGAGGGCTCGCACGAGAGCTGAAACGCTGTGAAAACTCAAACCGTTCTTTTACTTTTTCACACACCTGGAAAAATATTACTGCTCGTTTAGACCATTGTATCAACTACAATTCAAATCTACTTAACTTCTTGATATTGACAACTTCAATGTGTGTGAAGAATTAAATCTGCTCTGAAAAATGTGATTACAAAATACAGTATTCGTTATTAGCCTTGAGTACCCACGTAATACATTTCAATATTAATTTTATATATTTAATTTGATACTACCGGATGGTCAATTTTGGCATTAACTTTTCTAAAACATATGAACAATGTAATGTGATATGGAAGGTTTCATTGTTGACTCTTGTATTTGTTATTGGTATCGATTATTGATCTAAAATAAATAAAAATTTGTTTAATTTAACCGGGTATTACTGAATGTATACTTCGCGTTTTAACGTTTCCATAACGGGCGACGTATTAATTTGTACAGCTTTGATTTAATTTGCGGGAAACCGAGAACGCACCCCTTTAGTTATGAAACATCGTCTTATACAAGCCTCGGCGAAACAGAAAAGAATTGTCGGGGTACGAACAGAAATTATTCCACTTAATATTTAATAACTCTTTTGAACCGCAGCGGCTGCTGCAGGCTACTTGTTTCTCTTTTATTTAAAACGAAATATGCGTGTCAAAGGACTATCTCTCTTTTACTAGAAGAAAATAAAAAACAGAAAATATAAATAGCGTATATAGCGCTAAATTGCTCCGATATTCTACAAATTTTTATATTGATAGCAAAATTATGCTTACGCAAATTGCTTATAATCTGTAGATACTTATTTTTGTATTGAGTTAGAGAATATTGATCGATATCATATATTAGTGTGAGTTATTACAATATTATATATGCGAATGTAAATATACGTTATACAGGATAACTTGATTGATTAGAATATAAATAGAAAGCGAGAATTAAAGAGATCTGGCATACTACCGTGTGTCATGACTAGGAAACGGTAAGTAATTGAGTTCTGATAATACGTAGCGAGACTTCGGATCAGATTTAATTGGCTGTCGTCGGCTCTTTACGCGTCGATGGTGATTTGTGCTGACGCTGAAACTGTTTTCGGAACTTTGAGGAACGAAGCACGAAACGAATTTACTTTACACTTGCGTAAAGATAGATTAATTCCGACCTAGATCACGTATGTTCATATACGATACAATTATATTGAACACATTAAAAAGCACTTTTTTGTTTTTAACGTGTGTATGATTTATTAGAAGCGATGAGAATTATTTCTATAAGATGTTAAGAAAAATATTCCCATTAAAAGCTGTTAATCAAATATTTATGAAAAATCGTGAGCACTTTTTGTAGTTTCAGATTTTTTAAACATGCTTCTCAAGCGGGCTTTTTACATAGTGCCACGGCAAATAATTTTTGATGTTCATCTGCTATGTAATTAAACGTACGACGCGTTCTCCTTACGAATCGTCAAATTCGCAAAGTGTTTTCCTTATTTTCTGCGATGTGCAATAGCTGGACGTGATAGATGCGCGGTAATAAAGGGAAAAGCTAGCTGCTTAAGCTGCTCAGGTTATGCAAAATATGCGCGCGAAGTCGTACAATGCAAAAATAATCATCCTCCTTTATCACAATGCACTCTAACGCGGTTTGATCTCAGTCAAGTTGCAAAGCTCGAGATTACTTTGGTCGTAGATACGGTAGTTCAGTTTGCGGCTATCATCCTTAGATGACAATAGCGTTCTTCATTATTTTAATAGGTTATGACGTTAAAAGGAACAATGGCAGATAGCGCTCTGTGGTTAATTCCGCCATATCCCCTTTAAACCTTATAACATCTTATCGAACTAAAAATAAACTAAAACAATTTTTGAGCGAAATACGATGTTCGTTCAATGGAATCATCATTATTTAACGTCATATTAAAATATTTAAAGAAAACGATAAGAAAAGAGCAAATATTGTCAAAATTAAATTTATTCGTAATGAAATCATGTAACACCTGCTTAAGTGGTGCTCGAGTAGTAAATTAATTACGATCAACCGTGATAAATTGCTTGCAATATTTGATTCATAACAGTTTATTATGTGGGCATAATTATACACATATTTCTGGTAAAAATAAAATTGTAGTTTCAGTCAGTTCGAGCAATAATACGCTGCGATATTGGCGCCGTTTAATTTTACGATCGATTGAACGATCGCAGAAATCCGTACAAATAATGCAATAACGTGAATGAATTTAATGATGATTAGGACCATGGTTAATGTCACGATATATTCTATGAATGGGGGAAACAGAATATCGAGGTGGTAACGGTAAATTTTACAAAGAGAAGACTCGTGTAATCCTTTCGACGTAACCGATACAATAAGTGACGTTATAGCTGCATTTTTTGTCGGAAATCATTTACTCTCAATCATTTTTACAAATGAAAGAGCTACTTTATGACCGTAAATTAAACTCTTGTAAAATTTATGCACTTTTATTCCGTTTATAATACAATATAAGATTACCGAGAAGTCGAAGTTAAAGTATCGCCAGAGAGTGAGGATTTCGAGGAAATTTGGGTTATAGAGGATTAACTCATCGCGCTTCACGAGGAAAATTCGCTTTACTTAGAATATTCCCTTTAATCCTCCTCGATGTTAGAGATTTTCAGGCGATGTGGGGAGTATTATTAAAATTATTTGAACTTTCCTCTCAAATATAATATCTTCCATTAATCTGCGTCGGTGTCCAATTAAGCGGGCAATAGTGATATTCCGTGTTAATCCAAAGGTAAGAACGAGTAAATGTTGCTTTTCTGTACGTTTTTCCCTGTTCTCTTCTTTTCTCTTACATTCTCGTTGTCCGGATAACGGTGAAGAAACGTCACGCTATATTCCAAGGTGAAGGAGACGAACGTCACGTAAAATCTTCTGGGCGCTTTATTTTCATTAGCTTTTTCGGGACTGCGCCTTAATCAGAAAGAAAGGGGAGGTGGAGGAGGAGGAAAGTTTGTTTCTATCCAGGTAAGACCGAGCGGAGTAAATTTTTTATCCTACTCTCTTTACCTGATCAATCTTTAACGCGCCTCGGTGCGTTACTCAAGTTGGAAATCGGGGTTTATCGGAGTATGGTGTTTGCGATTTGATTCTCGCGTTAATTTTAATGCATCGCTATACCGGTTGGCAAGTAAAATAACGGGGACACCGTGAGGAATGTTGTCTTTTCAGAGACTTTAATGCCGGTATTATCGGCGTGTCTTTTAACCGATAACTCCATGTGGAATAATTTCGTTTTATGACTTCTTGCTTCTTAAACATCGTATAATATTAAAATTATACATAAACGATCTCATATGTCGTCAGTTTTTGTGTAAAGCGTAAAATAGTTAAATATGTAATAATAGTACATTTTTTTATCGTTTTGCACAACAGAAATAATTATTAGGTTTGTGAACAAACAATACTGGTTTTAATCATTATTCTTAATAATCACAACCGCAATTATTTTTGCATAAATGTAGTAGTATTTACATCGATCATTTTAATTTTTTATCAGCATCTTATAAATCGACTTAGTCGTGCCGATTCTGATCGTCTTAATCACAATAGTCTACATTGCGTCGAAAGGAGGTAGACGATCAAAGAAGATCACATTGATCGTGTTTCGGTCTCGTATAACGCGTTAATTAATCCTAATTTCGTTCCTTCCCGTATATCAAACGCATCTACATACCGCAGACTTATTTCCTGTAAGCGACGAAAATCGAAATAAGAAACCCTTTACCTCGTGGCACCAAAAATTGGGAAACAATCTTTCACGGTAGAGGGTCAATTCGAACTTTTCAAAAGTGAATCGACCAAACATGTAAAACGCGGTGGGTAATGTGTAGGTAACTAAGTTATCTAGTGTTTGTGTTGTTAATTTAGCGAGTTCATACTTTTGAACATGCACGGGCTTAAGATTTTTCTTCTACGGAAGTCGCACAAAATTAACAATAGTTTGAACGAGCTATTTTGTGCAGCACATACGAATATTTAAGCTCGGAGAAAATGGGATTTTCGAGGGATTAATTATCTTTCATTTAGGGTCGACACTTCTTAGAATGGAATCGCATTTTCGCAAGGACGAACGTCGTCGGCAAGATTAATAGTTAATTAACCAGGAGCGACGAGTTTACCGCTCCGCACGGTGTAACTAATCATTTCGGCGTCACATGGACGGGCAAAGCCGTTTTATTCTAACCGCTGAGGAAGATTATTGATCCATCTAAATGCAAGTAAAGATAAAAGTTTTCGATTTTGTTGCCATTATTTTGACTATTATTTAATATCGGACGGTGATTATAGACGCGTATCAATATAAAAAAGGGCGAACTATCGACAACCCAAGGGAAAATATGATTCTGTTTTTTAAAGCAAATCGATAAAGCCATGAATTTGAACATCAAATCATCAAGAAAGTTTGCCACGTAGAAGAACGGTGTACAAAATTTAATGAAACAATATATATGATTTGATTACGTTAAACTCGTACGTTAGTAACGATCGAGCAGCGAACGACGAGATATCATGTTAACGATTGGTAGTGCATTAATTGTCAACTGTCAATTATAATTTGACGGTTCGAAATTTATAGACTATCCGTCGAAGTCTGGGCAGACGTCTTAATCGATCAGAGGGTTTTGCACGCTGCGGTACGCAAAACTGGAAAATCACTTCAAGAATAAATCCTATAAAATATTTATAAAGCTAGAAGTATTTAGAACGAGTAAGAATCAAACGTGCTATCGTTACAAATTAAAAGTAAATTGTAGTACTTGATGTTGAAAATTAGATAAACAACAAACAGAATGCCATTATAAGCTATTGTCTAATATATAGACGTTTTAATATTTATAAGAAATAAGATTATAAAACTTTAGGGACGTTGAAACTTAAATGAACAACAGAAAAATTCCCACCAAAAGTTGCTAACACGTAGTGGACCGAGAATAATACTTGTATATCGAAAAATCCGAGTCCAAATTCCGCTTATTATTTTTGGATACTTTTCTATGCGATACGTAAACTTTAGATACCGTGGCTCGGGAGCCATTAATAAAACAATAGGCACGAGTCTGAAGGGCCATAGACATTGATCAGCGAGAATCAAACAACCCGAGCGTATTAATACGACTTGGGTGCACCATCGATTCCCGCCCTTCGGTTGATTTCAATTCCAAGCAATTACTGAGTTTTACCGTTGGAATAACGATGTCGATGGCTGTGATTTCGTCCCGTTTATGACTTCTTGGTTTTCATAGGGACCGAGGAAAAATCGAGAATTTGCAGGATATTCTGATAATAGAGAAATTGGAGAAAGAGTGGGCGTCGGAGAATCGGGGATGCCACTGATAAAACAAAGACAAGGAATGTCTGACGGGGAGGCACGGTTATTGCATAACGCACGCCGGGGGAAAATGCAATGATATCTTGAGCGGAATTGGATATTTCATAACCAGATTACATCACGCAGGTACACGACTTTGTTGTTGGCGCGAGGTAGGGAGCAAAATTGCCCGTGAGCAATCGCGCTTGATCGATTTATCCTGGCTTTTTTTTCCCTTCTCCGCGTTTCCATTGTAAACCGAATTATCTCTACTCGCTGACGATTTCGACGTCGAAGAACCGGGGTATTGCGTCATACCGAAGAGATAAGAATCAGCGACGTTTAACTCTTTCGCCTACAATATCTCGTAAGAGACGTGGTACGTTGATCGGGTTAAACGTAATTCACACGTGTCCGATTCGTCGCACGCCGATTGGGACAAACATAAACCACACGTGTCAGGCTTGTGGTATGTTACACATGTATTTACATATTATAAAGTATTTGTAATTTGAGCAATATCATACGCTTAGCTGGATGAAATTAATGATATGCGCTATCCGAATTTATATCGTAAGGCAAGGAATTAACGCTGGGCCACCTACGCAAAACGACGTAGGCGGAATGCTTTCCATTAGGCCGGCAAGTTCTACTTGTTGATCGTGACACCTAAATGCGTATCCGAAACTTTCTTCGTTGGACATGTGCACGCCGGTGTTAAGCCAAAAGTAAATTGCCAGATTTGGAACTACCAAACTTTAATCATATGTTTTTTTTTGTCTCACGAATCACTTTGACCCTATTCCGTTTTTCGTATATATTTTTGGTAGCAAGTTGTTAGTATCCGAGCGATTAGATTTATTTAGATTGTGGCTAAATGTTGCAGTTTATTTTTCGAATTGCCATTGTAAACTGGTATAAGTTTATTGCATTTATATTGATAGACTAATTCAAAATTTCTTCGTAATATTTGTACGGTAACCTATTATGGTACATTATATGCACGTTAAGCACGAAAAATATAAGTTTCATTGTACTTAACACTCGATCATCTTTCAATTTGTGATGAGGATAATTTTATACGGATGGTCGAGCGTTGAGCGTTGAAAAATGTTATAATCAACGAAAGGTTATTGCGTTGTTCCTTTTAATCTACGATTTTGCCTTTTCCTAGTATTTATTATAGAGCACAATTTTGTCCGTGATAAGATTTGTATAAAAAAAAATATTCCAAAAAATATTTGTTATATACGTCACTACCACTTCATTATACATGGCGCATTTATGTAATTTTGTAAAACATGAGAAAATAAGTTTATCAAAAAGTATAATCAGTTATACGAGAATTGCCCCCCCTCCCTTCCCCTACCACTTGATTTTATGCTTTGAAAAACCGCCATTAATTTTCAATATCCAAGTCATAAAAAAGAAATCAGGAAAAAAATCGACCGCAGTGCGCGCGTATTAAAATTGTATATACCGCCGCGAAAAGCAACAGGGGCAAAAAGCTACGTAGCATGGAACGTAACATAAAACATTGAAGCTACGTAAATAATGATTCGATCGATCCCAAGATCCACGGTTACTCACTGGTTGCGCCTCCAATGATGTCTCGTAATCGGGATAATCGAAGTTTCCAAGTCTGTCTCCGACGGTGTTCCTCTTGCCTATTGCACGCTGATCTATTGGACCGCCGGCTATTATCGGTATCATCGCCATCACGATCAAAGGGAGGACGCTGCTACCCATGGCGGTTCGTCGACCTCGTCGAGATCCTCTGTGTTTCGTCGATCCTCTCCGGGAAACGCGACTCAAATACAGCATTCGCCCTTTCTTAAGGCCCCTCTTCGACCTCCTTCTCGACTTCTTGTTCAGCTCGGCGAATAGTGCTAGAGGGAAGTTCGGGAAGGTCGGGGCCTTGGTTCGGTGTCTTGGTCACTGGTTAGTAAGGTCCAACAGCCACCACCGGTGATCTGGTAGACCACAAAGCTGAAGGACGTGCTTAAGGACGCAATGTGACGACTGCGGCTCGCATCCGCTCTCCTATATACTTCGTCGACATGTACGCGTGTACCACGCAGGCGCTGAGAATATCCGCGAGTCCGCGTTTTAACTCTTAGTGCTGCAGATTTTGGTGATCCACGACATCGTCGATCAAGTTTTTTGAATACGCTTGATTTTTTCTTCATCCGTAGTTCCGTGCAAGATATTCTATATTATTCAGCACTGATGAAAAGTACACGTATTCGAAGAATTGCGCGCGAGTCCAGATTAAGCAAGTCGGAAATATGAGTGTACAACTTTTGTATTTTGCTTGTGCATTGGTACAGAATATTATTGGCTGTATTTGTAATTTCATGGATATCGAAATAGTATTGTTACCTCGTCCAAAATTTTATTCCAAAAATTCAAGATGGACTTTGTTGAATGTAAACCGCATTTTTTTAAATTAAAAAGTAAAGTTTAGCGTAAGAAAGTAGAGATACTCCACAAGTTTTTCAATATTATTTTCGGCTTGATTCATTGAATCTGTTAAAATTAGATCAACTTTAAAGATGGGAAGGAGTAACGGAAAACGAAGGAAAGCATTTTGATTAAGGTGGTTGTTCATTATCTTTTAGGAACAAATCAGTTTTTGCAGAAAGAAAACCCTCAGAACTAAATCATACCTCATTTGTCTTGGTTTTTGTGTGTGGGAAGGAAAAGTCGCATTGTAAAGGTTCTGAAGGGTCATGGTACAAAGAAGCTCATAGGTAGGATTCTCAGGTTCTTCACCGTACGTCGGTTCTGCGCTTTCCTTTTTCGATGCCATTCTTCACGTGATTCCTGTAATTTATAGTTTGTACTTGGGGGCGTACGCGGGGAATCCTAGAGGAGTTGCTGGTCAGTTGGGGATTGAGCGATTACAAAGTCAGGGATTGGGTTGGGAATATAACTCCGGATTGGAGTTACGAAAGTTCATAGCCGCTTTGTAACGCGATCTTTGCCTCTGGATTTTTGTTCGTGGACTTCTCATTAGAGCATCGAACTTTTGCGTCGTGACCTACCAAAAACGTGGTTGTCATCTCTTCATCAAGTTACCATGAATTTTAATCCCTGACACTGGTTACAGCATTCGCTTGTTTTTTCTTCTTATGGATATATCGCTTATGCATACATATCATATCTTTTGCTTTGGTATATCGCATACGAATAAGTCAGTTCTCTTAGTTTTTGATTGCACGAGAATTAACTTGTGTTACTTTCGTACTGAGCATCTTTTATCAAACCTATATCGATATATTTTTTTTTATCTACTTGGACTTGATCTGTTTTTAATGGGTATACATTTATGTTTTGATCGTTTATGCATATGCAATTATTTTTCATTCCTTTGTCCATATAGCATACGTATGTGAGTGGTCAATAAATTTTGGTAAACATTTTTGTTGGGCAAGTGTTGGATCAGTTTTCAACGGGCTTTTTGACGGTGAAAAACTCGTAAATGCGACAGGTGTTTCGCAAAAAAAATCGATTTAATTAAGAGACTTCCGGAGTCACGCACCGACCATAATTAACGTCTAATAACATTCCGCCTGGCAATATCGTACGTGACGAATGAACTCTCGTTCGGACTCTTGAGCGAACGTTTTACACTGGCAACTTCTCCTTACCTTTTTCTCGATTTTTATTCATTTCTCGTAGACGTCAGGATACTACGCAATGTCGTGAGAGCTTTTTAAATAGAATCATTCCGTTCACTTTGAAAATGAACGTGTACTACAGCTGCACCTTTCGCGTTTTCTTCGGTACCTAGACGTTTAATTACCAGAAACATACGTGCTCTTTGAGGGTAACTTTGCGGGAGAAAAATTCTGCAGTTGGTAATAGGTATATGAAATTTTCATGAAACAGATTTTTCTCTCATACGATATATGAAAACATCTCGTCCCCGCTGATGAGTTTTCAATTCTTCCTTTGGCGATGCTTCAAAAGCAATCCCTCACTCGAGTAACTTTTAATAATACGCGACAGAAATGTTGTCTGAAATTTTCTCGAGAACTGTAGGTTAATATTTGAGGATAGACGCACTTTTAATACAACTTCTTTCACAATTTCCTTAGTCTCCATTTTTTTTTCTTTTATAATAAACTCACTTAAGATATTTTCAAAACTTTTAAAGCTTCCAAGGCGAAACATGTGACCGTTTCCACGGTTCGTTTATTAATGATAAGAGCGGGAATCAGGTATGCCCACCAGATGTCAAGTGGTTCATTAAGCGATTAGAGTTTTGCCCATTAATCAGCTAATGACGATTGCGGAAACCTTGAATTATTAAACGAACGTACTGAAATCGATACCGTTACGTCGAAATCGATTACCCGTTGGTTTGTAGAAAATCATATCGCCGCTCGGTTTACCAAAATAATGTCAAAGGACATTGGGAATCGTTTGCAATTACAGTCAACGTTTTGGCACAAAATAAATCATCAATGAAAATTCTCTCCATTGTTAAATATGGATCGACTTTTTGACGCCTTTTTCGATGTAGGCGAGGGTCCTATAGGTTCCATTATGTTACAATATTTAAGATATTTATACCGGCCACATAACGTTTTACGATCCCGATGTCCTCTTAATACCTCCCTCACGAAATTCTCGTTTCTTCTATAAATATATTTTGCACAGGCGTGGAAAATTAACGGCGTCGAAATGAGCACCGTATGTGCGAACTAAAGGGCGAACGATCGTGGGAATATGGACCGGAGTAGATATTGGAAGGTGCGCACTTGGTGGGACAGAAATTACTTTCCGTTTAATCAGCTAATAAACTCATGAGCCGTTAATGATATTTACGTCTTGTGTGATATGTCGCAAGATACTTTAAACGGATTTTCAAAACTGGGTACTATTTAAAGTTTTCACAATTTTCCATTTATAGATTCGTGAATAATTGCTTTATTATTCAAAGTATTGCACATAAACGAAGTACTAAAGTATGCATAAATATACGTTTGTATGCGTTATTTCAGCATGCAATATATCAACAGTTTCTACGTACGAATATAAGGAAGCGTACCTTTATTTCCTCTTTGTAAAATTTAATGTTTTAAAATCTTTTCTTTTGTCAAATCGAATACTAAAGTATGGCGGTAAACTCAGCTTTGTCTTGAGCATTGGTTGTATTTTTAGAACATGATTACGACTGAAAATTTGTGTTATGATGTATGGGATAGAAAAATGTAAAAAGTGAAGTGAAAACGAAAAATTGGTGTACGCTGTCCAAAAAGTGCGTGATGATATCATTCATCTGGGTAGAATGATGAGATTTCCTGCGAGTTTTTCGCTACGCGTACCAGCAATCGCTGAGACCTTTCACGATTTATATAAGTGGCTACCTAAGAGGTGCCTGCACGTATTAATAGGTCGCTTACGATAGCGACGATGGAGCATATAAAATGGAGAACGACGGAATGCTTCTTTCCGTTCCACGCCCCGAACTGTCGTCGAAAGTAAACCACCCCTCTGGTTTATCCGTTTTCAGATCCTCCCTCTATTTATTGCTACTAAATCTCAGCCTCGCTCCGTAAGGGGTTCGAGTAAAGAATAGACTGTTCGAAACTCTAATTTTTCTCTTCCTGTTGGATTTATCGTGTAAACAAATTGAGAAAGAAAAAACATGCGTCATGAAGCGAATGATCAAGATCGTACGGAAAGTCAAGCGGCGTATCGTTAAGTGACAATTAACATTCAAGGTGAATCAATGGATGGTGATCGTCGGTGATCGTGAAGGGACTAAAAGTCTAATGTTCGGAAAAAAATCGCGTAAGTATAGCATTCCATGTAAATGTATATTCGTGTCCTATGCGCCGACTTTTTTCCCAACTGTGTTAGTGTATCTGCAAAGTGCAGTTGCACTGTTTTTTAAAATGGAACCACCCATTTTTTTTTGTGAATAAACACGTCCCTTAAGCCATTCTGAAATTGCAGTGTATAATGAAAGTCATTGAAAAAACAATAGTTTATGAAATATTTCGCTTTATTTGAACACATATAACAAATGCTTAAACGTTTTACCGTTACTGTAGACATACACACATGGTTATTATATACACATGGCCAGTTACTATGTTAACTTTGACTCGTTACGTTGCAATCATGTTTATTAATATCTCATACTCAAAGATCACCATCAGTCTCGTGTGTTTACAATCATTCGCGTATTACTGTAGTGCCAGTTCAATTAATATTCGTACAGCTTCGATCTACAGAACAACTCATTTTCATTAATGAATAAACCGCAATGGCTTTTACGAACAATGGTCTGGCCGTCACGTTTGTTAGACTTAAATCCACTTGATTTTTTCCTGTAGGGATATTTAAAAAAGAAAATGTACTCGCAACCTTTTGTTTCTGTTGACGACTTGAAGGAAAGCATTAGGTATCGCTCATAACTACTGAATAACTCAGTAATCTGATGGAAAATGCTAAGAAATGTATTAGAAAATGTTTGGAAACTAACGGTGAAACGTTTGAGCATCTGTTATAAGTGTTCAAATAAAGCGCAATATCTCGTAAATTATTGTTTTTTCGGTGATTTTCCTTATATACTTTAATTCGAGAATGGCTTGAGCAACGGGTTTATGTAAAAAAAAATGGGTGGTTCTATTTAAAAAAACAGTGCAACTGCACTTTGCAGATACACTAACGCACTTGGGCAAAAATCGGTGCATAGGACGATGGAGCTTTTTGAACGTTTCCTGTACGATTTTTTTCTAATTTTAGTTAAAAAAGAGTTATAACTTGGGCCAATTACTAAAATTACCTTATATACAATAATATGTATGACATGACTACAATAATCACATTGTAAATAGATATACTTGGTGTGACATTAAACATTTATTGGAAAAAGAATTATATCATTAATTTTGCAACACAAGATAGAACGAAGCTAATTAGTTTGAATATAAAGGGATTCAAACAAATTTTGTAGACTGAATTTATATTCTTTGTTCGATCTCATCGTTTGAGGTATATTTCATGTTTACTTACTTAATGATATTCGAATTGTGGTAATTTAAGAGGTACAAAGCTGTATAGACAGTTATTATTGATGAAGTCACATATTCGTTACAGTATATATGTATAATGACATGACTACAATAATCATATTGTATATAGATATGCTTGATGTGACATTAAACGTTTATTGGAATAAGAATCATATAATTAATTTTGGCTGATTTTGCAACACAAGATAGCACGAAGCTAATTAGTTTGAATATAAAGGAATTGAAACAAACTTTGTAGACTGAATCTATATTCTTTGTTCGATCTTATCGTTCGAGTATTTTTCGTGTTTACCTAATCAACGATTCGTATTCTGGTACTTCAAGACGTACGAAGCTGTATAGACAGTTATTATTGACGCAGCACGTGCCGTCTGGACTCAATTGGCTTCCGAGTACCGGGCAAAGGAGAGTTCGATTGACGGACGCGTTAAAATGATAGTGGGCGAATAAAACGGTATAATCGAAAAACGACCAATTTATTGTGCGCCGTAGACGAACGTGGAATTTTCTCCTTCTTTACGCCTGCAGAAACGACAATGTTGTGTCGTGTCTGCTTCATCTTTTCCGATCTTTCACGGATGTCTTTGCTTTCGAAGAATGAACTTCAGTCACGATCAATCACCCTGCATTGGAATAATCCTACATAAAATCTTGACAGATTTTCCACAAAAGAGAGCAGTCTTGTAAGCTAAACTATCGATCAATTAAGAAACACGTTTGATGCCGGATAAATAATCGATACTGGTAAAAAATGTCACAAATAACAATCAATATTTAAAACAATCGATAAAATCTTCAAGCAATGGATGATTTGTACCAAAGACACAAGAATAAATATGGGACTTATATTGACCTAACAAATTATACAACAGGTTTATTGCTTTTTGAGATAGTCATTTGAAAAAAAATAGTAATAGCATTTGTACGTTTTTCATTATTCAGGGATTAGGACGGTGTTAAGGAAATTATCACCTCTGATATTGCAATGCTGTAATGAGGATTTCCATTTATCGACCAAAGTTTCTCGTATAACATTAAAAGTCAATCAGGATACAGTTCGCGGAGGCTGGGATAATGGAAAGTGGGAAACGACCTGATGTAAGCGAGCTGGGAATTCACCCTAAAGGTTTCTCTGGTAGCACTTAACCACCCGCTGTGATTTCTTCCTTACGCAGCGCCGCCGTCGCTGTGCAACGTTATGTTGCCAAAATTACGACTTCCGCATTTGTTAAATGTTGATACCGACGGAAAACATTACAGTAAAAATCAAAATCATAAGTTTTTGTTCATGACGATTTTTGTCCCTCATTATGCGATAACGGTAAAATATGCATTGAGATGACATTACAAAGTATTATCTTCGTTCTTTCATTTCCCAAATTCCGAAGACTACGATTTATAAAAACCTTATAACTTTTTTCTATTATGCACAATACCATGTTATTTATTAACGTTATTCCTTGAATATAAAATAGAGACTGGTATGGTGTAATGTCGTCTGTGAAAGAACTGAATTTCTTTATTAAACATTCTTTTTAATCGGCAACGTTTGATTTCTGCGCGTACAATTCCACTGACTTATCAAGAAAAATATCAGCTTTATTAGAGTGTTTTGATCCCACCTTTATCGACCGCAAATAACGGAGTTTACAAGTTTTTACGAGTTCTTTCAGTTCTTGTGGTAAGTACCAGTTGAGACCTTTAACGCGGGGCAATAAATATCACTGGAGGCTTCTTATGGTCATTACCGACGCGTAGCAAAAGTCAGCTCGAGAGGTATCTTACTTTTCGCTCATGTTTCAAAGTATGCACTGTAATTACCTCCAAAATGTTTCTTTGCGTCGGTACGTGTCGTATTTAAATTACGGATCAAGGCAGCCACGCCGGCTTCCATCAAATTTTTATACAAGAATGCACGAGTTTATTCGAATTGTTATCAAATTATTATTATGACTGGTACACATTAGGTTCTTTATTATTTGTAATATCTCGACGTTTACAAATACATTCTTAACATATTTGAAATGTAATTGAATTAATAATAGAGAAGATACTGTAATAATTTGTGAGTTAGTGTAAGGAGGGTGGTAAGTGAGAGGGGGAGCCGAAAGGAGAGATAAGACCTGAATGTACTTTTGTCCTGGTATAAGGAAGGTTCATCCCTGAGTACGCTCCGACGACCGAAGAATGGTTGAACGTTGTTTAAACAAAATATCTCGAAAGCGTGAAATCGGTCGGACATATTTTGCTCTGTTTCCCGATTGATACAATAAATAGTTCTTTCTGTTACCGTTACGTTGGTGTGTTACGTGTTGATAATTTCTGCGATATGCAATCAATCTCGAGCACCCCGAATACAACAATATATTAATTACAAAGTAATCGTAGCTTATTTTACATCAGTCTCCTGTATGTTCTTTATTCTCAATCCTTCTACTCTTACTTCTTTATAGATTTTCTTTTTTGCTTCCTATTATAAGACTGTCCTTCCTTTTCGCTTTTTGTTTCTAACCGTTTATTGTTGCTTATCAAATTTTACTGTCCTTACGATCTTGAATTTCTGGCAGCAACTTCGGTATTTTATTACCGCCTCTAAAACTAGACATTCTTCTCGCATTGGGGTTCGGCACTCCTTATCGATCATATAAACAAACGTTGTATTCCATAGCTTTTTTTTGAATTACTGTTTAAGGTGGCTTCCGGACGATCAGAGCTACAGTGTACATATGACATAAAGAAACCATAGGTGATGAGCGAGATTCGAACCCGGGTCTCTCGCGTGGAAATTCGAGCCTCTATCTACTATACTACCGTAGCTTTTTCCATAGCTTCTAAACTCTTACGTTAGGAAATCTATTTCACCTACTTTTGTGTACTTTAACGCGTTTCTTGCCACGTGTACCGTAAATGGTACACGCAGATGTATTTATTAAATGTGCTGAAAACATACATTTTATTACAAATTTAATTCTGTAAGATATATTTTCACTCAAAGAATGAGGCATTGTAAAAATTGAAGTATAGAATAAAGTACATATTAGGGGGTAAACTTAATGCTGAATGCATTTTTTTCGTTAGAAAATATATTATTTTAGAAAAATTGGAAAAACTTACTTTAATCAAAGTATCGTCCATTGTATTGTACAACTTTGTCCATCTTTCTGGTAATTTTGCAATTCCAACGCGATAAAAAGATATGGGTTTTGAAGCGATCCAATCATCGACCCATTTTCGCATCTCTTCAGCATTTTTAAATCGTGCGCCAGCTAGGCCGTGCTGCATTGATCTGAATAAGTGGTAACGAGAAAACTCTATGTCTGCTGAGTACGCTGGGTGCGGAAGGATTTCCCGATGAAGATCCAATAGTGTTTTCTTTACAGTTTTTGCGACATGTGACCGAGCGTTATCATGCAAAAGAATGATATTTCGCCTGTTATTCGCTATTCGTAGTCTTTTTCGCAACAGTTTATCATTTAAGGCGATCAATTGATGTTTGTAAAGTTAAGCAGTAACTGTTTCATTGGGTTTTAAAAGTTTGTGATATACCACTCCTTGCTGATCTCACAAAATGCAGAGCAATAGTTTAAGACCATGAATATTGACTTTCGGTTGCGACGTTGATGCTTGACCTGGATTTACCTATGACTTTTTGCGTTTGGGATTATCATAATGAATCCACTTTTCATCGCTTGTCACAATACGCCACAGAAAACTTTTCTTTTTCTGCTTTAAAAGCAAAGAAACAGCGATGCTTTGACGATTGGACATGGTAGAAACGGACAATTCATATGTTATCCACTTTCCTCCCTTTTGAATTTTTTCCATTGCATGCAAACGTTTGGAAACAGCCATTTCTGTAACATCCAGGTCGTTTGCAAGTTCTTTCAGCGTTTGAGCAGAGTTTTTATTCAATAATACTTGCAAATCATTATCTTCGAACTTTTTTGGCTGGCTAGAGCCTTCTTTGTCATTGACATAAAAATTGCCTCTTTTAAAACATTGAGACTAAAGTCGACAGTTTTATATGATGGAGCACGGTCACCATAAGCTTCAACAAGAGTTTGATGAGCCTCAGCAGCTGATTTCATTCAATCAAACAACAAAAGACGTGAATGCCGAAAATGTAATTTCGAGCATTCCATATTTACGGTGTGCTAACAAGAAATAAATCACTAACAATTGGCGCGAAACTACTTGTATATTGCACGGAAATGTCAAAAGTATCATTTGTGAGGTTAGCAATAATTGATTTATATGTCAATTCAAATTTACTGCCAATAAATGTCGCTGATCAAAATTAAGTTTATCTCCTAATACATTTGTTTAATTTTTATACATGTATAATAATGAATAATTACATATAATAGATGAAACTTGTTTTTCAATAGAAACAAATAAGAAACAAAAAATGTTATCTCCGTACATTTACCTACGCTCCCTTTTGTTAAATGTTTTATTTACCTCGGTTTTCACTTGACAAATTCGAATACAGCAGGTTCTTTTTACTAATCGGAAAGCTTCGTACCGATTGACTTTTACTATCAAACTGATTGCAGCGCCACGTATACCATAAATGGTACACGATGTGATAATTACTCTAAACAAGCTAATTACTTATCGATTGATGAAGTAATAAAATATTCGGCCTAACCGTGGGTTTATTTGTGCGATCGAACTTTATTCTGGTTAGCAATTCCAAAATAAACCGTGATGAATGAAACGTTGGCGCCGAAGGCTTTAACGAACCTCCTGGTTGATTATAAAACGAGATTCCTTTAACGACAGAGTAAGCGACAGATTCAATCTCTCTCGGATAGGTGAACCTCTGATCTTTTCGATTCGATAAGGGCATCCTCATCCAAAAAGAAAGTGCCTCGTGGTTTCTGAAATGTCATTTCAACAAACGAGATCTCCAATCGTTAGAGAATAATTATCTTGGTCGTTCCTTTTTTTTCAACATTTGGGTATTGCTCGTCATTAGACAAGCTCTTTATGAAGTTGACGAACTGTCGGGCTCTTAACTTTCACGTTCATATTAGGAAATTTGAGAGATTATAAGTTATTTTTTTAAAGCAGCCTAAATTTAAACGTAAATAGTGGTGCGGAATTTTATATTCAATAAGAAAATAGCAATGTCATAGATCTTATAGCAATTTATATATTGTACAACGTGGTACAGCATCGTGTATGAAATTTGAATGTAAATGTAAGGTATAATTTTTATTTCGAATATTATTTTGAAATATAAACGTTACGTTGAACAATTATTGATTATAATAAGAAATGCGAAAAGAATATAAATACTAATTTAACTTTTTGTTATACTAAAATTATAATTGGATGTATTTTTTACGCATAAGATTATATAGGGATTGAGATAAATAAAATATTGCTAAATATGTGAATATGTAGCGGTCAAAAGAGGTTTAATGGATCGTTAGAAGGGGGGGAAATTGGCGGAAAACGAGCATCACGACATCGATTTACGTAACTGCTTCGAAACACGGTAGATATAAATGCGTCTGACCATACATAGGTAAATTCTACTGATCGCAGTGTCCCGAGATGCATACCCGTAATAGCTTGGAATAACTTTCGAATATATTCCCTGAACGTCCCGAATCAATTTCAAACTAATATAAAGTTATAAAAACTTCCACGTGTTTCGCATTTTGAAAGACTTTAAAACATGAAAATGAATACACGCAGGGTAAAATATCATTTTATCACAGCCTTGTATAAATGTCTTTTCGTAGTTGTACTTGTCGTAGTACTTGTTAACTCCTGTCATTTTTACGACTTCCTTCACTTATTAAATAATTTCAATCTAACTTTTCGAAAATTGTGAAACTCTTCGAAACATTTGAAATATTCAAATTTTCGCTGGAACCGTGGTAGATGCAGTCGGAATGCAGACTCCAACAACAAAGTCGTATCGGATTTCTTGCAAGTTACCATGTCAAGGGTCATGATATCGAGTAGATAGTAAATGTATGGAATTTCAAGGTGGAAGTGTACCGAGATACTGTCACGTCTGACGTTTGACCGTAAATCGAATCATACGTTTTGAACGATTTTTAATATGACGATACTGATGCATCCATTGTTCCAACACACATTGAATAACGATCGTCCTGCATTTGTAAAGTAATAAAATAGAGCATTCGCGATAGAACTAAATCAACGATATACACCAAAATGAGCGCAAACGACGGGAGTACCTTTAAACTGACAAACTGGATAGCTTCGACAATTCTCGTACGCAGCTCTACATAACTTATGTCCATGGAGATGTGGTTTAACATTAAACCATCAGTTGTTTCTTAGAAAAAGTGCTGTACTTTGTAAGAGGGTTTGAGATTTTTATGTTTTAAGATTTTTCACGATTCTATCAGAAGACTGTGAATCATTCCATCAATCTATTTATATCTCTTCTTAATTGTCTTTTTCCTTAAAAAGAATATACGTGGTATACATAAATATGTAAGTAAGATGGTATTTGTCTTCGATCGAACAGGCAACGCACAAAAACAAGAATCCTTTATTTGACGTTTCGGCCTTCTGAGAGAGGACCTTTTCGAATATAAAGCTGGAGAAACAAGTGTTAAAACAATAATTATTATTTGAGAACGAGCAGCCAAAAGAAAGTAATATAGTAACATACTGAGTGAAATAAACTTACGTATAAAAAATAAAATAATAATCGTAATCATATGTCGCACCGTATATGGTGAGGTGAATTATCTACCATCTCAAACGTTAAAAAAAAAACATAAATGTGTCTAGAATGTAGCTGGTAGGTTTAGCTTTGATGTAAATCGACCGAGCGGCATCAGGATATTAAAATTCGCCAAGGTAGCCGGAAAATTTGGGCATTTAACGGTAAACACAGTAATGTTTAATTGGATATAAACGCAGTTGCCTCGCAATTTTTGATAATTTAATAATTACCACTCGTTTTATATTCATAATATCCTAGTGAGAGCACCTAGCAGGGATAGAGGATTTCTTTATACCAGTATGTGCTTCCAGATCTCTTAGAAGCTTCACTAGTTATCTTTTGAAAGAAGGACAATGTATCGAGTGTATGCTCCTATTATCCTTCATGTAATTATATTATTGTGATTATTATAATATTAATTATCTAAAGCTCTAGTGAACAACCAAAGAGAAGCAAATCCTAGGAACCGGATTTGTCTTATTAATATACTTAATTGGCTGGTCGGGTCAGCCGGTGATTGCTCATTAAAATCAAATAATGAAAATTGTCCTTATCCTTCGACTTTACCTTTAAGGATTACGTGCAGTCAAGGATGGATTAACTAAAAAAAATCAACTGAAAAAAATTAAGCGGATTCACGCAACGACGAAGGACGCAGAGGCCGAGATTCAATCGCAGTTGTGGAAGCTTTCTGTAACAACGACGTTGTATCGCAAGATGACGATAAACTACGAGGTGGCATGCACGTGCTGTCCCCGGATGAAAGAAGTGCCGGATGTCGGGTCACTTTGCGCTCTCGATGATACAGCCGTGACAAGCGCGATTCGCGGGGTACGTTGCCGTGAAATTGAGTGCGAGGTTGAGGGGAGCAAAATTGGAATGTACGCAAGGGTACGAAATTGAAAAAGGGCTCGACAAAATCGATCGGCTCGCGTGAGTATTACTGAGGGTCGAAGGAATTTACACGGCCACTCGAGTGGTTTGGGACAGCCACCGAAATTTTCATACAGACCTAAGAAAATGTTTGGGATCGGTCGGACTTCTCGAGCAAAGCAATGAGCCTGTCATGTTTTACACGATCGATATGCAATTCGATTTTTGTACGTTGCACGATTGGTATTCAATGTGATCGATTGCTACAAAAATTCAAGAAAATGTTTAGTAGTTTTTCGATATATCAAATTGAGAAGTGTTTTCACTAAATATTTGGTATACACTAATCTAAGCACCCTGCAAAGGCTTCTAAAGGCGAAGAAATTGACGAAATTACCGAAATACTTTAGAGCCATCAGTAAAAATTCATATGGCCATAAGAAAATATTTGACAGTATATTGAAGTAAAAAGTGTTTTAATTTAGTATCGAACATAATTGGTGATGTGTACAAAAATAAATGTGCACAATGATTAAAAAATTATCAATAATAAAGTATAAAGCTGCTCTTTCAGCGAAAGTTTCCGCGTGTTATTGATACGCGATTCTTTCCGATGACCTATCGCCCGTTTGTACAGTAAACGCAATTTCAGTAAGCAAACAAACCTTTGTATCGGTGCTAAGCTAGCCAACGTATTTTACCCCTGTTCACAGTGAACGTTAACGAAGTTTGACCGGAAGGAAAGAGTCGTACCGTACGACCGAGAAAGTGTTCATCGTCAAAACGTATTCTATGTTCTCCTGACGCAAACGACCTTATCCAAACCAGCATGCTGAGAACAGTACTATTATACCTGTATCGTCCAGACAATATGCGTGCAGTGGAAGCTTCTTGCGCAAAGAAGAAGTGCAGATGGACATGTCCTTGGTATAACGTGCGTAAAACGAAGCGAGAAGATACGACTTGAAATTCGTGTAATATCAGGTCAGTTTCTGAATTTATCATCCTGATACTGACCAGAAATGCTCTTATGTAAATTAATGAAATACAATAAAAAAATATAATTATAAATGTAAAACACATATTTTAGAAATGTGAAAAACATAAAAATACATATTCTGCTGGTTATGGAAAAGGTTTAAACGACTGGATCAAAATTACACAAAAGTAATCAAGTGTTTTATAATTGTAACGTTTGACGATGCATTTTTTCATCCCGTTACAACCTTCACCCGTAAAACGAATTTCGAGGGAACATCTGTCGCTTTTAGTAATAATGTTGGATCGTTCGAAGCAACTGGCACTGTGAAATGTCTTCAGCTGCAGCACAAAAATCTCTTGGCGCGTGTAAAGTACCGTTTTACGTGGATGTTAGGGAGAAGCTGTTGGAAGCCAAGGGAGTGTAAATATACCAGCACGATGGAAAAGTATCGTCGTATGCTACATTAAACTATTATAATCATTTTTAAGAAATTGGTTCTATTCTCAATAAGGTCAGTATGAAAAATAAAGATACTTTCTGATTTAACATTCTGATTTTTATTTAATTTCACCTTTTCTGACAAAAATGTATCATTTCTATTCTTTGCAGGAAAAAGTTGGTCTAAGCGTTAGAGTATGCTTACGTAGCGAGTGAATGAGAGATAAATATTTTCCACATAACAAACTTTACCTTGGACATATGAATTAAAAAATAAAAAACAAATAGGTTACCTTTGTTACTTGTTTACTCATGTAACCGATGTGGCTTTAGGCTACTCGGCTAAAAGAAAATTAATTACATCGTTCAAATTTCATTGAGAAATTAAAAACCAATAATATTTTATCCAGTACTCTCGATACTCGGTTTGATACAATACAAACAGAAGTTCAGCCTGACGCGAAACACGAAGGCAGTTCCTCGTTCCCTTGCTATTATCGACACCCATCATAACCGTCGATCTTGCACAGTTGTCGCTTTAAGGGGGAGGAAAAATTTTCAAATTGTTCGTCATCGCCTTGCGGGATCGAGGGCGTTTTAATTCTTTCCACCGAAACCGTTAGCTCTATTACCTCGAAAAGTTGAGGTATTTTGCTATTAATTTTCCAGCAAGCCTAACGATATTTTAACGATTTCATGAGCAGAGAAGTAAGTAGGAAATGCATTACAAAATTGAATTTTTGTATTATGCACGAAGATTCATAGAAATGCACGATGGTCTGAAAAATAGATAATAATATAGAATTGCTATCTAGGTTTCGGAAAAACTACTCTACGTTTATAGAGAGTTTGAACGTTTTTCTCCTCTTACTGTCACGATGGGCTTATCATTACAAACACGTGTTCTTCAAGAAACCTTTTTTATCCGCCGATGTACTTCGAGAGTGGGTTTCCACAATATTTTTATCGGGTAGAAAAATAAATTCATCGTTATTCTCATCACCATTGCATATTGGCGTAGCATGGGTAAAGAAGTAAACGAGATTAACAAACGAAGCAAATGGCAATTAGCCGGATTCGGATTACGCCGTGGAGCTTGCCTCGTAATGCCTCGCTAAGCGCAGATTTTCTGATCGAAATTTCGCAACGCGTTTGGTGGAATAAAAAAGGCAGAAGGAGAAAAAAAGTGAGGGAGGGGGAGAAAGAGGGGAGCGTTACGTAAACCGCAGGCGTGGAAAATGATGCTTTGGTATGTTATAAAAGAAATATCAGGCGTAATGTGAAATAAGTAACAAACGATTTTTCCAATCGTTGTCGATATTCCCGGATGGCTGCACTGTTGTTTTTTTCTCACGCAGGCAAAATCCATATAGGATATAAATTTGATTCGCAAAATGCAAGTGTCGAAAATAAATAAAAAAAGAGAAATGCGAGAAAGAGGAACGTCAAACGTCATCTACCGATTTTTTATTGGATTGCAATTTATTGTTTAGGATTGCAATTGATTTATCGCTGAGGGACGTTATCGTATTTCATCTGAAAAATATACAATTTTCACGTTTGCTCGCTCCATTGCATTGAATTGCAACACTTTTGTAATTACTTGTTTTATGATAATCATCAGTAATATTTTCTTTTTGTAATTAAATTAAATTTGTTGATAATTTTAAAGAAATGTTTATATGGATCTTATTAACAATAATATTTCGTTCTTTTAACGAAAAGTGCTAAGTTATTTCAAATTATAGTAGTTTGCAATACAAAATGTATTGCAGTTCGTATTATAATTTACATGTAATCGCAGAAGAGGAACCAAGAAATTTACACGGTAAATAGTTAAATAACATGTCTCAGGCATGAATGTTTCTATGGGGTTGTAGTATAAATAAATTTGGTCATAATCTCATATAATTTGATGGAATCAAATTTATTTAGGTTACAATTCAATAGTTTGATTAGGAATGATAATAACATGTACCATTGTCCGCAAAGGAAAGTAAGTCTTCCAAAGGATACAATATGGTTTTCTTGCTTTTTGCAAAAAAAATTAAATTTCATTCAAGGCTATTCGCGCTTACCCTTTGACCAAACGAAGAAATAACACGATTGCGTTTTTCTCGGGCAGGAACGAGGTCTTGAGAGGATCCAACCGAGGTAATTCCTCGATGGAAAGGGGTGGTAGCGGGAATGGGTTTACATCTGGTATTCTTTACTCGATTTACCTGGCGGAACAAAGGTAGCTGTTCTCCTTTACGACACTTGGCATTGAGTATGGAAAATTGATAAGGATTGCATTCCTATACGTGTAAATGTTTTCTTTACGATTGAGAACCGTAAATACATGATATTTTTTATCCGCTTTTTCTTGTATGGAAGTATATTCTGGGATTCCCAATAAAGTCAGAATTTACGTGAAAAGAGAAGAAATAGATAATTTCACGATGCACAGTTTACTTGTGTTTTTTCTTCTTTTAATACAGAGTATTACGTGTAACATAACGTAGGGCTTATTGCTTGCTATAGTTGATAAATAAACTATGGTTGCCGTGTTGCACAAATTATGAGTAAATTGATATGCGTATTTCTTATAATAACGATTTGAGAAGCATATACATAGAAATGATTTTACCACGTATTTCTTTAATTCTTTATCCAATATCGAGTATATGCACATTACAATATCCACCTACTTTTCTTTAAAGAACAGTTATTATCCCTTCTTAGGAACAAATTTTAGATTTCATCATATGCGTTATTCATAAACGGTAGTTTGCACTCGATGCGAAATTCTGCGCTCATGTTTCAATGGTAATTCCCGGACTTCGAGTTTCTGGTTGTCATTCGAATTTCGGTATTTAATCGTGGAATTTCCGTGACAGGGAGCAGGGAGGTCTACGAAAATCCGCGAATCGAGGCATCGAATTTGCGTGACGAGATGAAGAGCGAACGCAATAGCGATGGGACAGACCCTGACAATTTTGCCAAAGCTCCGGGATTATTGTCGAGTGTGCTGATTCTCACGAATCGAGCGACATGTGTACTTTAAGGTCGCAGGCGTATTTAATCCAAAATTAGCAGATTAGGTAACTGCTTAGGAATGCAGATTTAAAGATTGCTAGACTTTTAATTATTACTATATTCGTAATAGAATCGATACGTACGCAAGGATGTTCTGTGCTGAATACGCATTTGGGCGAGTAATATCGTTTTCTTAAATAGATTTTAATTGCTCCTAATCAGGTACAGTTATCCACATGAACTATCCACATCAAGAAATGTATTAAATATGATTTCTTGAGTTACTTTCTATTACTAAAAGGAAAAAGTAAAAAATATATCATTTTAAAGTAGACTTATTTAAATTCATCAAACGGTAATTTGCGACAGAGTCAATGTGCAATTCAAATAAACATGTTTTTTGTTAAGGTCCTTGCGAGCACTCATTGAATTGAGATTTCAGTGATAACTCGCAAGCACTAGTTTTTTTTAGATATATACATAATTCCGAGCAAGTAGAGAGTCAGGAGTAATATATCTCATCAGATGTTTTGTTATGAAATAAATTTGATGCAAATAGAGTTATTTATTTGTATCTCGAATTTGCTTCGTTTGCGTAAACAATGGTGGCTTAACATCGGGAAAATTATTTTCTCGGTGCATGTATCTGTAGCTGTTGGAAAAAAAAGAGAGGGGTAGAGGGATGACGAGCTGCGATCGTTACTGACGCAACTTGATATTGCATAGAGGCCGTGCTGCTTTACGAAGCGCCAAGTTTTTCGTTCTAAGCCCTCGATGCATTCGTTATTCGATGATTGAGTGTATTGTTGAAAAACCCGTGGAACAATTAATCGAATAAAGACTTAATTTTTCTTATCCGAACGTTCCATGAATCACCTTTATAATAGAATAAATCTACTTCCCATTGAAATTAAATGCTTTTCAATTCATAATTATTAACTAAGCAAATAAACTGTTGTTTAAAACAAGCAATAAGACAACCAATCTTTATTTGTATTTAAAATTAAATGGGTGACGTATTACATATGCTGACATAATTCTCATTATTTTTATTTCTTCGATTTAAAATCGACAGAAAATCTGGCTTTACAAAATCAAAGGTGCATTAATTTATTTATCTTTTCTTTTGCGACATATTCATCAGAATATATTTAAACCGTAGTGCGATTGTTTTAATGGTATAGCATGTTTCGAATTCCAGGGCAAACCAGGAAATTTTCAGTGCTGTGGATCTCGTTTATGTGTTAATATAAAATGGAACAGGTAGAGCCAATCTTTTCCGAGTGCACGATATAAAATGTTAAATATCTATCATCATATACATGCTGATGTATTTACAGGTGTTATAAGCTTAACATCCAACTTTATTTAATACATACGAAATAAAACCAATAACGGTAAAACTTATAGATGCAACACATTTTGAGAGTTTTTAATGATTCCAAAAACTATTTTTCTTTGTAAAAATTTGCCGTTTATTTACATTTTGTTTGCTTAAATTTTTATTGTTAGAAAAATTTGAATAAAATAAATCATGTAAATATTAAATTTTTTCATCAAGATTGAGAATGAAGCAGTAATTTAATTTTTATTTTTTTAAACAGAGTTTAAGGTGACATCGATTTCCAATTAATTCAGTAATATGTAATAAATATAATTCAGCAGTTTTTATCAGAGAAGAACATCCTTAGCCGTGGCATCTATAGAGTAAATCCAGTCTCGTCGTTTACTGTGTCAAGTTAAAGGCCAATTCCATAATACTACAACCTTATCCTTCTTCAAAGCTTTCAAAAGCTCTCTGAAATTCGATGTGCGTTAACAAGGTCAATACTATCTCGTGACTACCATCATATCTCATTCTGCAACATTATTCTGGATGAAGCACGTCAAACGAAAAGTTATGCCCGGCAACCTTTCGTATTTCAAAAATTTCAGGTTCGACATTTTTCAAAAGCACATTATCACTAATATTATAACTCCGGACGGCCTGTTTTGAAATACGTAAATATACGATAAATATCTGTAAAAAGAGCAAGGAGAAAAAGTAAATAGATTCATTTCATGATATCGTAACAAAATAATGGAAAATCGCGGAGAAAGCATCGTTACTAATCCGTAGACATTTTTTTCTAAGAAATTATAGATCTGCCCTTTTGAGCGCTTCCTTAGTTCTAGCGTTAAGATCGCGCGATATTATATAATATATTATATTATATTACATAATTGTAGGCTTTAAGCAAATAAAGACTAAACAACCAATCAAACACCAATCAAACCATTTAACACCATTATTTTTACCAAACGACAATAAATAGTGCCAACTGTCAAATAACAACACAGATTTGATATTTGGAGTACGCAAATATTTTCAAAACTTAAAAACTGCTACTAGTGTAATGTAAAAAGTAAATATATCTTTAGTTACTAGCCTAATATTATTTATCTCGCAATGCTGGTAAGTTTTAATTAAAAGGAGTACGTGTAGAACAGTGCACGCATATTCGGTGACGAGGGTGAATCCTCTACGACAAACGGGGTGGCTTTCCCGCCGGCGCCTAGCAGCGCCGCTTACTGCCACCACCGTCGGCGCGTCTGCGACCGGGATATAAAGTGGTACCGTGCTTGCAAGCTCAGTCACTCTGGCGTAGAGGCATCGAGCCGTCGGTCACGAAAAAGCCCGCGACTTTACGGATCCACGGAAGGCACCAAGCCGGATCCTTTCATCTTAGACACACCATCTCCTAGGATCAGCTTGAACGTAAGGTACACCGCTTCCTTTAATCCATTGACATCATACGACAATCTGTGTTCGCACGATATTGTTATGGCGTATAAATCGTGTAACACGTTGACCTCGCATTCTTGTAAAATAAATTTATTTGTCCTCAAAAAAATCTACTAATTCTTACGTGAGTTGCTAACAATGCTAGTAATTGTTTTTTTCTTTCAATTATGAGTGAGGTTGTTTAATTATGCGAGGATAAAATAGCGACAGAATAGTAATCGAACTGATCATTTTTCAAATTCAATTCTTTATAAACTAAGTTTTTTTTTTAGATTTTACTGCTATGAACATTTTGCATCGATTTTTGTGTCAGATTATGGAGAGAAAAGGGAAAAGCAGATATGATCAACAGTTTCCTCGGAGGACATAAGTTAGTTTCTCGATTTACGATAATTCAGGGATTGCAGAGGAGATGATAGTTTACTTGGTACAAAACACTGAAGCAAAATGTAGCCTCGAGTTATACAGGGTTGACCATTATAAAATTAGTATAAAGAAAAAGGTGGCTTAAACTTACGAGAGGCCTAAAACGTTGCGGTGATATTAAACGTGTTTCGGGACGATAACGCCATTAATTAAGGGCTCGTTTTTTCTCTATCTCGTTGCCTCACCATCGTTGGATGCCAACGGAGGATCGTGTTTCACCTCCAGCGCTTGACGTTACGAAGGGAAAAATGCGAGGAATAACACTCGGTGATTTGCAAGAAAATCCCCTGGGTCTAGATTAGTCGAGTCTTCTCGTTTTCTTCGCCGTATTTTTACAACCTGAACTCAGAGACTTAAGTCACCGCTCCCTTTTTTTGATTAATTTTACTCCTTAAGTATTTGCGTGTAGATTGTATGGTCGCATTAAACATAACGACTATGAATTACCTAGTCTCAACCACATATCAGAGAAAATAAAGAGAAATAATGATCTTGTGATTTATAGATACGTAATCAGAAGGAAAAGAAATTTAACACATTCATATATTTATTTCTTAAAGGCAAAATAAACCGTATAGAATCAAGAAATGTCTACATTCTTCAATTTTATTGATAAATCGTCTTGTATTTATTTTGTAAAAATATATTAAAATAAAGTTTGAAAAGTATTTCTGAACTGCTCATAATATACTTTTACAAGCAAAAGTTGAGTATCTATTAGTCAGAAATGCTTGAGAGAAAACTGAGTCTGGTCAATTTTTGCTTTCCACCGTGTGAAAGAAAAAAGGATGTTTTTGTTTTGCATGCATGCAGGCATGAAGCGGATAGCTCTCGAAATTTGGTTGGGTTAGCTTTCCATCAAACTGAAAAGTGGTTGCCGCTCCGCACTCATCGAACGTAACGGAAATGTAGATTTCAGCGTTGAAATCGCCTTTTAATTCGCTGTTTTCATAAATCAAGCCATAACTGAAACTTTATTGAAGACAATTTTTAGCAATACAGTGGAATTCCTTTGACACCTTCAATATTCTTAAACGCGTCAATCTTTACTTATATTTTTTAAATTAACTCGAGCAAGTTTCCAAATCGTTAATAAATTATTGTCGACTTTTTCCAGATTTCTTTCCACAGTTTATCAAATTTTACTGATATACTGATAAATCTTTATCAGTTTTCCTTCATCAATCTTTGAACATATAAGTGATGTTTCTTCTGTAAGTAATCGCATTATAAATCTCAGTCGAGGCAGACCAAAACTCTTAATGCAAATCTCGACCGACATTTACTTTCTCTTACGCTATGCAAAGCGGTCACCTTTCCAAATATTCCAGAGGAATTTCATTTTAAGCAGAGAACAACCACTTCAGATCGTAGTGAAGTTAATAGGATTTTCTCTGGGCCGAATGGTAACGAATAGGGGCGATAAAACGTGAGGGAAACCGGTAGGAAAATACTGATAGATGAAAGTGATAGATCGGGCGGTCCGACGAAGGACCGATCGACCAAGTGCAAAGTTTATCTCCTTCCCTTGAGATATTTCACCTAAATCGGATCGTGCAATTTGACGCGATAAATGGTTTTGCTGCGAGAGTTGTTCATTATGCATTTACAGGAGCAGTTTCGCACCTCCTTTTTCATCCTAAATGGCGAAAGTTTGCCATTCCGGTGGTTTCAACCTGCTTTCAAGCAAATCATTCTTTCCCCACATTTTCGAAGTTATCGTAGTCTCGAGATTTCTTACCAAGACTAGAAATTACATTCTACATGACGATGAAGATGCATTGGTCGATACTTTTCATTTCTAATAAACAAGTTTTGCGATAGAAAGTACACGCTGTAGGAAAGTGTTTTAACTTCGTTATGCAACAAATAGCAAAATCACTTTCTCTCGAACTTTACTTATTTATTTTATCTCCCTCTCTCCCTCTCCCTCTCTCTCTCTCTCTCTCTCGTTTTAAGGCCGAGGTATCGATGCACAGAATCGATTATGATTTTCAAAGCTCTTGAAGGGGCTTTCTTACTTCGTAGACTCCGAGAAAGATTTTCAATTAAGTATAGTTTAGCGAAGTATGAGATTTAGAAAAAAAATATTAATGTCAATAGATAAAGTAGGGACGAGTCAGAAATGTACATATGTACTTACGTTTTTACTAACATTGAAAAATATGTTATTAATAACTTTGCCCTTTCGCGAGTCTAGAATGCCATTACATATTAATATACAAAGAGTAATGTGTTCACGTGGAAAAATTCGTCCAAACGCGTGGGATCTCTTTGAACGAAAATAAACATTTGCACTTACGTTCAATGTTTTTCTCTTAAACCAATTTCACACCATGATAAAATTTCACGATAATGCAACCGTTATTTTAATCCTATTATCTCAAGTCAACGATCATTAAGTTCTGGAGATACCACCTACTGTCTCTGCGTGTATTCCGCTGTGGACGGTATAATGGCATGTGCAATTTGTGCTACAAAGCTTCTACGATAAATGGATTCTGAAGTTCCTGGTACAGCCCCGTATGTGCAGCCTCTATTCGTGTCGCTGGAGACGACCTGTAGAAAACTCGAAAGTGAGAACGTGAATACCGCAATCCGGATGGTAGCATAGTGCATTAGTCTGAATGTCCGTTGATGAAAACCGGTAGGAACCTTAGAAAGCACATTTCACGCGGGAAAAAATAGTCCGCCTCTCGTTCCACCACGAAATGAAAGTCTATAGGATTTGGATAAACGCATTTATTCTGGATCCTTCTTATCCGAGAAATAATATACACTGGAATGAGATAAAGAATCTTCTCAATTATCGAAGACTGTTTATTATACGGATTTCCTTTTTTATCTTACATATGATCGAAAATTATTCATTGCCTGGTCCTCTATCCTGCTTCAAGTATAATGTACATTGATTAAGGATAAAGATTTTCTCTAACTACGGAAGATAATTTCTTGTTTTTAACGTCTTTCTTATTCGTAGAATGATAAACCTTACTTTAACATAAAGATTATTCCCACACTTAATGCAGAGGTAAAAGCGAGCATTAGAGTTTTTAAAGCTTTTTCTAGGAAGATATGAAACCTTGTTATTGTTGGTCTATTAGGGCTCGTGCTCATATAAATTGCAACAATGTATTTCATTGATGTAGTCTTTCAGCTTTTATGCGTCTTTCATTCACTATAATTTTGTACTGAAAAATGGAACTAAAAATTTTCGTAAAAATTGCAGTTGTTCCGTTAGTAGTTCAAAGTGAGAAAATGGAAGCTCAAATAAATACACGTGTAAGACTGCGAAAATTCTAACAGTCGATTGTTTCATTACACTGCACATTTTATCGAAGACATTTGTGCTTTCTCTACAAGCAATTAATATATTATAGATAAACCATATTAAAAAACAAACAATCGTTTTACATGTTCCTTTGTGGGTAGTTAAATCAGAAATAAGATGTAAGAAAATTGGGATAGCCATTTGAATGCTCAAATACATGCAATTTATTTATTAGTTTGTTCAATAAGTTCGCGGAACGAAAATCAAAAAACGAATATATAGTTGTAAAAATGACTTTAAAAGTTAAACTCTTCAAACTAAAGTTAAAGACTTTAAACTAAACAGACCCTAAAAGTTAAAAAAACGCTCCAAATGTTGCTGACAAAATTGTATTCAAAAGTGTTTTGTTACATCGTTAGGGAATGTGGCACCCACCGTGCACGCAGCTTTTTGAAATCTAAAACTTTATTTAGAATATCGCAAAAAAGTATTGAAATTTTGGTTGAGTTTCTTATGAAATATGAAATATCAAAATGACGTCGGAGTTTTAGATCTACCGTTGACAAATGGACGACACTCCGCGAACTTACCAAACAACCTAGTATTAGAAATAAACGGTATCAAAATAGATGCGATGATTTTGACATTCCTGTAGAGGAAATTCTGGGTTAATCGCCGGTTAGGTAAGGTCAGCTATCGGTTAACCGAGGTATACCTATAGCTCGCACATGGGCACATTCACGGTGGAGTATACTTGTCAGTATCGCGGTCCCTTCCATCTCCCTGTCACCAAAATCCTAATTGGCCAACAGCCTCTTTCACTCTGAGATATCTATGATTCAGGGGCCCCCAGCGTGTCTTAAAAAATTCCTCTTACGTATATCGATTCTCGAAGCGATCCCAGAATGTCTGTAATAAGTAACTTGCGTTCCTCCCCGATTTCACTTAGCAACAATGGTACACATAAGTCTCTTATTATTATTCGATCACATGGATCTGCTTTTGGAAAAAATAAATTATAATTGAATTCTATTTTTTGCAAACCAAATCTTAGAGAGAACAAATTTTGCATTCGTTGGACACGATATCGGTGTCGGCAGATTCCAGCCAGAATTTCAATGGAAAATGTGTCGGCGCTTAAAAAACCTTTCGCGGATAATATCATTCAGATGCCCCGCTTTTTTCGTTAAGCGGAATTCAGCGACTGGGAAACGGGCCAGATCGCACAAAAATTACTCTGTGTCAACAAGTAGATGTTTGGTTAAAATGATAGGTTAACGAAAGTAAGCATGCTTTATTTATGAGCGGTAACAATTAAGGGTCACTGATGGGAAATTTCATTACCAAAGGTCAAAAATTAATTTCACCATTCCACAATTCTCGTGCCGATAATGAAAGGACAACATCGTTGTCCCTTACAGGAGGGCCGTTTTCGAATTTTTTCAGGAAAACCATTTAATCCGACAATATCCGATGTGGCAATCTCAATACAAGTGCTTGATTGGTTTCTAAGCTGAAAGCTCAAAATAAAACTTTGAAAATTATTGAAAACATGCTTTTATTATTAAACGCGCTAAGCACCGCTTTGCCTATCTTTTTTACGTCGCTTACTTTGTACGTGAAACACAAATTAAGGTGTAGGTTATAAGCATAGAAGTACATTACAATATGCTAAACTTGTTGTTATTTTTATAGAAGTATAAAGATGTTGACCATACGAAGAGCAGTGTTTTTGGCAGTGATCATGGTGGTTCTGGCTGAGTGGTCATCTGCTCTACCAGCTGACAAGGAGAGGCTTCTCAACGAAGTGGATGTAAGTCAAAATCGAAAAGTTAAAATATTAAATTAGACTTAAAATAAACTAGTACAGCACATCATGAGGACTCGTCTTAGCCAAATGTGAAGATGTAAGTGTGAAAGATGAAAAATGAATTGGCACGATTAAAAAAATACAATCAGATTGTTCTGTCTTAGATTAGGTCTTAAATAAACAATTGGTCAATTACACTTTCCACATTATTTTTTAGTCATAAATATATTTAAATAAAATGAAAACCATTAGCTAATTATTACTAGTAAATCATTATTACTTGGTAGTAATAACATTTTTACATAATGCGCTTACATTTTTTGTAGTTAAATCGTATGCTAGAGTAAATTTGGATAGTTAATTTTATGAATTAATTAATCAACTTATCACAGTAAATAGTTGTTTAGATAATTGATATCATATTGATTTCTTATGTACGATGAAGGTCCGTGTACATAACAAATGACTTACGAGACTTCATACAATATCGATACTAAAGTGCGAATGAGCACTCAAAGGTTTTACGACTTACTTTATCTGATTTCCTTCGTTGATTTTCGTCTTGAATCAATCAAGACTGGGTTAGTATATCATAGTCATAAAATATATATATCTTCGTGATATTTGTTCACGTGCGCGTAGTAAGATCTTTCTCGAAATTATTATCGTAGTCAGAAATTCTCGTATGATAATTACTTGGCCAATTTATCGATTCCACGCATCAAACGTTCGCTCTTCCCAATCCAATTTTCGCGCTGCATAATCAGTTAATTTATAATGAGGTTCGGTGCGCGATTGGCCGATGGGATCATAAATATACGGTTACTTCGATGTCCATAGGTTTAATCTCTTATGGCTTGATTTATGGCTTTCAATAACTTGTTTTCGCATTTATGCTTTATGTCTTAAATACGTGTCTCGTAATAAGATATATGATGAGTATCCTGGCCAAATTTCGGGCCACGTCAACCGTCATATCGAAATCATTATTGCATAATATTTTTTTACACTACTGTAGGAATGAAACAAAACGTCCGTTTTCACGATATCGTTATCCAGAAATATATTCCATTTTATGAAATCAGTTATCTGCTTACATTTGTATCGATTAATTTTGAATCTCCATTTGTGGTACAAGATACAAGATACGAACTCAGTGCACGGAATAAAACTGCGTGTCGCGTATAATGTTTGAAAATTGGAAAAGCGGTAGTCGCTCACCCGAGGGAGGAGTTTTCGAGGACATTAAAATTTCAAATTCGAGGCACTTGGATCTTAAAAAAAAAACGTTGAAAACTCAAGAGAGGATGGGGTATTTGAGGGACATACAAAATGGACAGTTGAAACTCAGTTTCACGGTTAGAATGTTGGGTGGTTGGACGACCCTCTAAATTTGCATTTTAAATATTTTTTCGGAGATATTCGCCATAAAAAATCGCATGGAACTGGTTTCTGTACGACCTTTTTACTTTTGTATGTGCATCGCTTGAAGAATAAATTTCGAGCGTTCTAGCAGCGTAGGAATATTCACTGGAGGGAGGTTAACACCGATGCGTGACGGCCGGTAAATTGACCGAGAAAAAATCTACATCCTCCTTTGAATCGGTGCTTATCTCTCTTGTTTAAAAGAATACACTTGTTGAGAATGGGAGTGGAGTCTATGTCCAATATTGAATATACAAGGTGTATATAAATTGTTGTAATATACTTCGGGAGGTAATTCCTTATATTATAACAAATAAAAAATGTCCTATGAACACATCATACACTGAATTGTTGTAGGTTTTTTAAATTAAATTCATCTTTTTGCAAATCAAGTAATTTTACATATATATTATATTTAAAAAATGTTAAATAATGTTAATTACATAGTAAGAAATTAAAAACGCTGTAACTTTCTTCGAACATTACATCAGAAATTAGAAGTCGATAATCTCAACAAAGTTTGATTGATTTTTCTCAGCGTAAGTATCAAAAAGACGCAAGAAGTGTGTGATCTTGTGGGTCAGACAAGGCACATTAGTTTTTCTATCACTATATTCTCCAATGCTGAACACTAACAAAGAAGTCTTTTCCAAAATCAAGTTTAGTGCAAGAAATATGTTAGCTGACCTCTGAATTGGCAAAATTTAGGAGATGTAATTAACAACTCTGTTGGAACTGTTATGTTAATGTTAATGAATAATGTTGAGTTACCACCTGCTGCTGTAGGATAATCGTTATAGACTAGATTATATGTACTATATAAATATATACATATACCATGGTCTATAAACGGTTCTTCTTGAATTATTATCATGATTGATTTACTGAATTATCTGCACACAGTTTTCATACATGTACATACTTGCATCTTCATATGTAATCGCGTAATTCTATGAATTATAATACAATTTTTTATTTCTTACTATGTAATTAATATTATTTGATGTTTTCTTAAATATAATATATATGAAAAAGTACTTGATGTCTGAGAAGGATTTATTTTGAAAAATCTATACTGAGTTACATGCTAAAGTGATTAGGACGTACACTGCCCACAACACATCATACAAATGCTGAAAACGTCCGCCATAAACCAAAATAGGTTTGTTTTGTACTGGAAGTGAAGTGATATCTCACTACCGACTCATTGTGAAACGGGACATGTTCATCATCTCCTGCTTATGGTCATTGTACGTTTTGTATAACTTTAGACTATAACTCAGTAACAAATCATTGCATGATATATGTTCATAGGACATTTTTCATTTGTTATGGTATTACGAATTACCTTTCGAAGTTTGTTACAGCAATTTAGATACATCTTGTGTATGCTAAGTAAATGTTGTAAGTCAAATGTTCTTATCGTTGTTTTTGCATTATCAATCATTCATGGTTATTAAATTCTGTCAAATACACGTATAAATAATACTTTATATTAGGTAAGTGCAAAAGTTCGTGCGGAGTTTCAATAGATGGAGTTATGAGAAACTCCGCACGAACTTTTGCACTCGCCCAATAACTTATATTTTTTATACATTTCCACGCATTAGCTATATTTTAAATTCTCTTTCTGTATAATCGCATGCCTCTATTCAAAGTTTTTTTTTTAAAGCTGCAGTATGATTACAAATTAGTTGAAGGCACGATACTGCTTACAATGATGAAGGAAAAATTGAAGAAAGAGATTGTTTATTCGGTAAATCGAGAGGCAATTCTAAGGAGCTCAATATGCGTAAATTAATGGAAAACTGCATCGAGTGTCTTCTTCAATGTAATCGAAAACGGATCTGGTAACCTGTTGCTCTATACCTACGCTCTACGATGCGCCCTGAAGCTCTTCTTTCTCCCTGGAGAATTTAGATATGACATTTATTTTTTCAAAGATGTGAGCAGCAGAAATGAGAAAACGTGATTAGCTGTTGTATAGCATAATATAAGAATCTTGCATCTCCAAAAGGCAATCAATCCCTTTGTAGCCGTATAACGCGACATCTGTCCTTTCATAAACTTGCATGTTTGCATGTCCAACAAACTTGGTATTAGCATACTGACTTTTTTTTTATAATAATCGATATTGTTTGCACCATACAGCAATAAACTCTGGCAATAAATATGATTGGAAGTAAATTAACGGCTGGTAAATATTTGCTGGAAAAAATATTCTACAATGTAAAAAAAATTGGTTAAGGTAATTTTCCTAATTTAGTAAAATCTGCTTAGAAATGCGAGAGGTTAAAACGTTCAGAAACATTGCGTATAGCTGCTCGAGTGCCGTGCAATTTCTTCGATCGAAGTTTAATTATTGGCACATTCGAGAAACGTATCAAGCACCGATCGTGTGTCCTTCCGTGGGTAATCCAAGGAACGTACAATGGACGTTGTTACGGCCATTATATAAATTACAGATTACCTACTGGATTGCGTGAATTAATTATGCCGCCCGTAACGAGAAGCTTATAAAGGCTAATCGACATTCGTGTAAGATGCTACCATATAACAGATACAAGAACGAAGCCTTTAATTGATTTTAAATAATCGAAAGTCTTGTAAGATTCTATGATGTAACATATACAAGAATTACGTGTTTAATTGATTTTATAGAAATTTGTTTACAAAGTGAGAATTTTATGTCGACTGATTCTGTGTCCAAAAATGTACTATAATCAATTCCCGTTGTCATAAAAACTTGTAGGAGACTTTCACGTTTGCAATATAGAGTATAGGAGTGCAAAAAGGTAGGAGTGGTATTTATTTACCTTCGTACGGTGCACTTATTCGATGTGCTTTGATAATGTTTGTCTCCACCCAGAGACAGCTTTGGTCGTGCACTTTGATAAACAATCTCATTGTTCGGTCCCCTTTAACCCCTTCAACCCTCTGCTTTATGGATTAAGCTTGACTTTCAGTCACGCGCGTATATGTGATATTCGAAAGTTTTAATCAGTATTTAAGTCCGTAAGGATATTTTTCGAATTTTGTTATACCAGTTTTTTTTATTTAACACTTGGAATACAAACATCCGGTCTCCGGAAACCCACACAATACATTTCCAGAAATAATTCATGTAGTAAAATGGTGTTGGTAAAAATATGGTTTATTACCCCTTGCCAGCCCCTTTGGCATCATCCGTGTAATCTGCTTCTATTAGTCAAGTTTTTCTCAATTCTATTCCTTCCAAATTTTACTTTCTTACTAAAAAATAATCATTTTGGCTGGAAAGGGTTAAAATGATTGAAATATATACACAGAATATTGAAACTATCGTTGACAGATGAGAGTTAAGGTTTAGTAAAGAACTTGTCGTCGTAATTTACGACGACAAGTTCAATGTAGCCTTTACAATGGCTACGTCGTACTTCTTCTCTCGACCAAATTCTTTAATAAACACTACCTGAAAAATTCAACACCTCTTCTCAAACTGGACTGCTAAACTGCTCACACTCGACTGTCCTCGCAGTGTTCTAGGCAGTGCTCCAGTCACGCATTTTCCCATACACAGACACAGACACATACACACACACATTCATACGTTTAAGAGATTAGTACAGTCGAAATTCCTATGCGTTTTGTATATATTTTTTTACGATAAATGATGCGGCCTTGCTCTTCCAAGGCTGCATATTGTTACCGTAGATTATTTCTATCCTATATTCGGCGCGTGGGAAATCCCTATCCTGATAAAACACCCTGAGCACCATTTAAAACTCTCGTGCACCACATTCAATATATTTTTTTTCAGTAATTGATACTTCATGTATTTTTAGAGAATCATATTTGGAGGTAAAATCACATTATGGTTCTTCTCAAGATATTTTTATTTTTGTGTCAAATAAAATATTTCATTTCTGCAATGAAAAAATTGTTCTTTTTCTGTATAAATTATTGTCCCTTTTCACTCATTTCTTACTTGGCTAGTAAATATTGTTACCAGAAATTAATCTTAAAAGCCGGAGTCATTTGGAACCCAGGACTATACTCGGAGCATTTTAATATACCTGCGCAGATAAGTTGCATAAATTATTTCATCATTATACATTTTCATAACATACCTTTATTAAATATGAAAGTTTAATTGAAATTATATTGACACCTGCACAAATCATTCGCAGCGCGAACGTATCTTTGCAAAATAACGTTTCGTATCGTTTTAATAGGAAGTCCTCGATACGTTTCGCTCCAAAAAGGACCTTTCCGATGATTCTCCATATAAAAATTTTCTCCGATATCTTACGCAACTCTCAATCTGCCAGATGCTACTCGTAGAAATTCTGTTTCACGCACGGATTGCGTAATAGGATGTACCTGAACTGTAAATCGGGTGTCCCTGAAGCAGAGAGAAGAAGAAGAGAGGTAGACAGAATTGGAGAGAAGGAGAAAAGACAGGGTTGCAACGGGAAACGTCGCTTAAGCATTAAATCAGGGGGAAAATCTATCGTGGGGAATATTAGCATACATATGCCATGGCGAAATAGCTATCATTTGCATACGCTGAGTTCTCCATTTATCGTTTGTCCCGTGCCGTATAATGTTCTGGAAAAGCAAATCTCGCCAGTTTATCCCCGCTATCCGAGTTTATCCTTCTGCATCACGATATTTATTCCCCGGCACAAATCATTGTGAAATAAAAAAGAGTATCAAATGCACTGGGATCGGGATTCATAGGTCACGTTGGATTATCTTGTGAGCAATGGCTCATATCGCATGGTCTTATTACAATTTGCAGGAAAATCGTCGGGGTTTTTAAGCCCTGGAAGTTTAATTCTGGGAAGTTACCCTCTCGAAGGAAAACAAAAAATACGCGTGCGTCTTCGATAACACTTTTCACAGTGAATCCTGATATCAAATGTATTTTGCTTTCGTCCTTCTGATTCTACTTGAACATATCTGTTCCAGCGAAGTTCTAATAAATCTACTCAGACAAAACGCGATGTAACATTTCAGTGCGCTATGCCAATGATAAAATAAATCTATTTCTTACTTTCTTTTCCTTTTCTTTTATAAATATTCTAAATATATTTGTATTCTTCAAAATAGCGGTTGACAGTTATATGCTAAGCATTATGTATTGGCAGTAAACAAGGTTTAACCAGTTAACTGCGGAATTGATCGTCGAACGTAAGGCAGGAAAGAGACGCGGAATGATTTTACGATGGATGTAAAGCAAAGCAAGGAAGAATTACATTTTGATTCGATAAGACATTACTTTTTCTGCAAATGAGTTCTTGCGCTAAATGATAATTCTTTATTTTACACTATGAGCATAAGGATCAACCGCGTGGAAACAAAATTTTGGACTGACGTGTATGCACGTCGAACGCTGTTAACTGGTTAATAATAATAATGTTTCAGTGACGCATAGCAAGTAATCTTGTAAAGTTTGACAAAGCTTGTTTCTTCATAACATGTGCAAATATTATTCGAATGTTTATAAGATTTAAACATTGATCGCGTAAATTCTTAGGTTCGAATTTGAGGAGTAACGCCGCAAGCACGTAAACTGCTCGAGCAGCCAGCACTTCGGACGATGAAACTGCCTCTATTTCGAGGAACTACGGGGTGAACGTTGAGAGAGGACATTTTGTAGCGCTGGTCGCATTTCGAGAAGGGATGCCAGAGAAATCGAGTCGGACGGGAGATATTTCTCAGGACAAAATCGCCGTATAACGCTTCGTTCGGAGGGGGGGGGGGGCGGGGGGGTAGCGACACATTTCCACCGGTATGTGCGGTAGTATAAGAATCTCAATACATGGAAATAGAAATGCAACGGAATATACTGTTCATACATTGGCATCGTGCCATGGAAAATGCATCGTTGGACATTATTTATTCTCGTTGTACATTCCGTCTTCGACAACCATGTTTTCCCAACGGGTCAGTCACGGTCCAGTCACGAGCTGTTTGTTATTTCATATAGCCGCTTTCCTTCGTGGATCGGTGTCTGAATTGAATGTAAACATCAGTAGGAAAAGTCGAAACGTTTCAGGGGACATTTGTAGTATTCATTGCCGATCCTTTTTTCATTCCAACGCATTGCCCATGGTGCATTTCGTGCTACAGTTTTATTGATCGTTCACGGAAATTGGAGTGTCGCTTGAAGGAACTTATAAATGATCGATTCGCGGAGCAGGGACCAAGAGTTTATTTGGTTCTCATCTATGATTACCGTGAAACATGGGTAGCAAGGGATTCGATGCGGAGTTATATCCGATGTATAGAAGAGTAAAGAGTTATATCAGAAATAATCCTGCAGATTGCATCGATTCAAAGCCAGCCACTCGAAGGTTTCCCAAGGTTTGTCTCGGGGGAAATCGCAATGAGTAGAAGGGCGGTGAAGCTGAAGGACGATAAATTCTCGGCTGATCCGATAATCGATAATTCGTTGAGGGCAATTGGATTTTAGTATATGCCCGTCTATTCGTAGTAAACGTTAATTTCGCGACTTTACGGATTCTTTGCTAGTCAGACCCGAATGAAAGGTGATCCAGTACGTGCGAACATTTCTTTGCAAGTTACAGCTTTTTCAACTTAAATTCACACCTTTGCAAATGAAATTCGTCCCTTTTTTTATGTTAATTTTTTTCATCGATTGCTAAGATTATTTGGTCTAAGACGTACTTTTTGAGGTGGCTACCGAACAACCAGAACTACAGTATAAATCACATGGAAAAACAATGTGATGAACGGGGAAATTCATTCTTTTTCAAATCAAGCACTTTTACATATATATCATATTAAAAAATATCATGTCTATCTGTAATTATGTAGTGGCATAAATTATAATAAAATTTTTTATTTTTTACTGCGTGACTAACGTTATTTGTTTTTTAAATATAATATAAACACTTTTTGCGTTCGACTGTACAGATTTCTTTATACACGTTTAGTTTAAATTACTAGCAACGCTCAACGGCCACCTATGTGAATATTATTTTCTTTGCGTATTTTTGTCACTTTTCCGATTTTTCTTACTTCCTGGATCAGTAGTCCATATATAGTAAATGAAACACGATCAAACAAAGAAATATGATCATATTTTCCTCTCTACAAAAACATTCGTTCCTGTAAAGGTTAATGGTTGAACACACCATATGAAGTTTTACAAGGCATAGAATTTCAAGGCATAGGTGTAATTTGACATGGGGTGTAAGTATTACCGCTACATAGCGTCCAGGGTTGATTAGAATGCCAGGGCGGGCCAACAATTACGGGGTCATCATTATCTATCCTGGTTTATTTGTCGTTGATGAGCTAGAATTTGTGGAGGGGAAAAATAGGTAACCGCGATAAATCAGCCGAAACAAATGATACTAATAAAGATTGGAATTTACGCCCCCTACGGATAATGCGCATTTCTCAAATGGGCAATTAGCGGTTGCCCACTGCAATTTTACCGCCGTTCTTTTTCATTTCCACGCGACGGAGGGCGAATCGTGAACTGGGAATACACGAAGATAAAGGGGGACAAAGGCAGTATTTTTTTTCATGAACTTTGGCTACAAACACGGTTAATTGGAAGTGAGTGGAAATGAGGAATAATTGATACAAATGCATCCCTTCCTGGTTTTGCGCGATCCCATGTCTTTTTGTACAATTGTCTGCACGAGGATTGCATTTCACGCAATAGAGAACCAGCAGTCTTCTCGGGAACGTCATAAACGCTCCATAAATATGGATTAGACGAAAACCGTTTGGAAAATCCCGAGCTAACATTCTCTACTGCAACGTTTATTCCATTTTCCTCTCGTTCTTCCCAAACGATTTCCTCTCGTTAAATCTCTGCCACTGGTATATTCCTGCTTCCGCTTATGTTTTTTTCTATTCTTACATAATTTTATTCGAAAATCATAAGGAACAAATGTCGAATATAATATTGAATGTAAAATCATGTTCAACGTCACAACAATCCATTAAATATAAAGCAATATCTATCATACATGCAAAACATGCAAATCACATATGATTTATATAAATAAATATAAGGTGTGATGTACTAAAAAAGTTGAAAAGTTTATAACATTAATGGTGTTGAAATAAAATTAATTTTCCATGGAAGAAAATAAGTGATATCGACAGATCGATCTTTTTCGACATATGCAAAAATGACATGCTGTTTTCTTATCTAATTTGGCAGTTGGTGGACGACGATGGCAGTATCGAGACGGCCCTGATAAATTATCTGTTCACGAAGCAGATTGTGAAGCGCCTACGCAACCAACTGGACATAGCCGATTTGCAGCGCAAGCGCAGCTATTGGAAGCAGTGCGCCTTCAACGCGGTCTCGTGCTTCGGAAAGTAGGCGAGACACGGTGCATGGAACTTACCTCCCTCTTCTTTCTCTTTTTCTCTCTCCTTCTCTCATCCTCTTCCCTTTCCTTTGATTGCTAGCTTTTAAAATCAAGTAGTCATAAGAAGATTACGTGGCAAAGACGAAAAGTGCACCAATCTAATCCTGCATCCGCGATTTTCTCGAATTACGAAATGTTCAGCCTCCACCTGGATTTTGGAATCCTAATATATTGACTCTCCAATTTTTTGAAATATTAAAACAAAATACCTGAAGTGGACGAAAGATTTGACGTCACGATGAGATATTATGGATTGTCAAAATACTGGGTGGCATAATGTCCTACGGGAAAATTAAAAATCAAAATGTATTATGAAGAATGGTGTTATGAATATTCCTTTTGAGTTTGGGATTTGGTTATTATAGTTCTTTAGAGTGATATGTGATTTTCTGTATGAAAAATATTTTTAATGTTGATAAACATTGTAAGGTCATATAGGAGACAGTGGATTAAGAAGTTATGACGGTTTAGAAATTATTTAAGAAACTGAGCCTGATCTATTTCATATATAAGGTGGTATATATAAATAAAGCAAGTACCTGTAAGGTTACCAAAAAGTTTTAATGGGTTGTTTACGATTTAATATTCTAGATTTATGGTCGAAATGTCATTTGCTAGACTAGTCTAGTCAGGCTAGTTATTTTCTAGACTCGGTGTGGTATGATCTGATCGTGACGTCTGTTCTCGATATACTTCAAATCAAACTTTTGTCAGCATTTCCATTGAACTTTTCTCATTTAAAGTTAGGGCATTTTCCCAAATATACTTGTACTTCCCCGAATCTTGCAATTCTTCAGAATATCGGTTATTCGCGGATGCAAATAACGGTGACCGCTAGGTCTGCAATATCCTGTATCGATGCTAACTACCTCTAGATTAGTGAAATACATATCGGGCAGATCTGCGTATTTATTTCCTCCGGCGCAGTGTATAGTCGCGACCACGATAGTGTATATGTGTTTAGACAATGTATCTATCTGTTATACCATCTCTCTCTTCTTCCAATATCCAATGAATTTATCCATGATCTCGAAGACATATCCATGTATACCGCGAATTATTCGTATTACGGCACGAGGCGCGTTCAACTCGAACGTTTGCCTCGCTATAAAGAGAGCACAGAATGGAAGACGTTAATAAATTACTTATTTCCATACTCGAAGTAAGACGATAATCCGTCGAAGTGTTCGTCCTTCCGCATGACTTTCCTTGCACATTCTTGATTTATGTCTTTATTTGGACCGTTTATTTTGAAAGTAGTGTAAGTCCATTTTCTCTTGTTTCGAGAAAAATAAAGATTAGCATATTGGTTAATTAAAAAATATGGGTTAATATTATCAATTGTGGCAATGTTTCTACTAATTTATCAATATGTAATTTGATTATATAAATTCGTTTTAGGCAAATTTAACTAAAATAATGTATATTTACAGGCTAAAAATGGACTCACACCACTTTCAAAATCAATCAATAGTAAAAATCGTTTAACTTCATTTTTGAAAAATCAAATATCACTTAAAATATATTTGATATTAATCCAATTTTGTTTACAAATAATAACAAGAAATAAAATAAGAATAGTATTTTTTAATTTTAACATTAATAATATCTATATATTGTTAGACTTAACAAAAGATATTGGTATTCTCTTTTTATGTTCTTCATGTGGCAATGTTTTGAAATATTAATGATATACAAGAGATACATAAAGTAATGATTGCTCCATCTTTTTATATTTTTCGTATGTAATAGGCCTTGTATCGTGATATGAAGGTGTCAGGGCGATTTTTTCAAATTTTGGTGGTCTTCTCCGACATGTAGCTGTTTTAAAATTTTTATTCTTAAATCCAAAGTATTAAATTCTATCTTCTCTATTGATGTTTTATATAAAATAGAATACGGCGCACTTTTGTAAAATCTCATCCAATATATTTCTAACCAATTTACTTTTTGGCCATTAGTGTTTCTTCTTATCGGTTTTTTAATTTTGTATATTGTATTACAAGTATGAAAAGCAGTAGCCACCTACCTCACCATCTATTTATCGAAATTGGACTTACACCATTTTCGTAATCAATGGCTCCGCAATTTCTTTTATCGGCTAATATTAAATTGAACAAAGCATTGGTATTTTTTAAGGTATTAAACACTAATTAATTATAAACAAAAAGTTTACACTAAATTAAGCATAAATGACGTGATATCTCATTTTTTTTAAAAATGGACTTACACCATTTTCAAAATAAACGGTCCATTTATGTTATTTAGGTTCGTTAAAACCACGAGGACCTTTTGATTGTAAACTGAAGTGAATATAGATTTAACGTGGAGACTGTAAAATATCGTGTCACGCATCAAACTTTATTACCCCCTTGATGTACAATGACGAACTGGGGTCGTCATTCATTTCACGTGCCATTGTAGACTTTGAGGAGTCTAATTCGACAAGAGCTGTTTTCATCGGACGCTGTGCAATATATTTTTAGATTACTGAATTGCTTTACTCGAACGTCGATTCTGGTTTGTTTACAATGTTTAAGATGTCCTACCGTTCCACCTTCTCAACATTATCAATAACAAAGTTGTATTCACAAATAAGTAAATTCCGCTTTATTTCTATGTCAAAGGATTAAGAAATCCTGTGTATGATTATTCTCAACACTTTCGACTTTTCTTCGTAAAATTTGACGTAGAAGATTGACGATACTCTTTCGTCTCCTAATACTGACGTTTGTACCTATTACTTTCATGCGTTACGGGCATGAAGTATAATTAAATTTTATTCGCATGTCGATATAGAGGTCAATAAATAAGATGAAAGATGTTAGAGAGTTCGACCAGTGATGCAGCGATAATCATCTGAAAATACAAGTGAAGATAAAGAGGACACAAAGGTAAGTGACGTTATCGGTTTAAGTGGCAGCTTTCAATACGAACCGTGATATTAGACAACGAAGAAGGAAACCGTACGAATGGCTCTTCTCTCGTTTCTGTAATGAGAATCTTATCACGTGTCACCCACATTCGATAATTAAAATCACTTCTATGGCATTGTTACGTTGTTCGGCGACATTCAATGTCGCAGCTTGTAATTTCCAACATCAATTATCCACGTGATCTACGACCTATTTTCTCACGTGAATTTGGTCTTATTGTGCTTTAAATTACATTTTCCATTTACTGTGTATATTTCATATTAAGGAAAACCCAGAGTAAAATCCAAGATTTATGGAAGTCGGAACCTGAATTTGTTGTATAATTTTGTTTATTATGCATTTCCTCTCTGGTACTGAAAAAAGGGGAAAGGGTCAAATAATCACTATTTCGACTTTATTCAGGTGTTTATCGTCATATAAATCACAATTACAATAAATATAAAATAATGTCTAGACAACTTTCGTGTAAAATAGCTAAGCTTATTGCCACTTGAATATACAATAAAACATGCGATTTCATCAAATTACGTTTCAGAGGTATGTAAGTTATTAACGAGATGTATAAGGTATAAAAGAATTCGATCCATTTTTAAAAAAAATTAGAATAAAATAGAAGCTATTGCTTCCTTCCGCACTGCATAATCAAGTTTTTCCAATATACAATTGGGTTATTTGAAAAGACATTATATGAAGTAAAGATCTCGAGGTATGTTGCGGGTGCGTATATATATAAAATTGGAGCTAAAATGTACAAGTAGAGCAAGACTCAACTTCGTCGTGGATGAGAACAAGGACAGGAACAATAGCTGGGAATTAACTTGACCGCAAACTGTTCGACATCCAGCATTTCGGATTCCGAGGCTGAACGCCAAATCCAGTCCACGTGCACGTGCCTGGCGGTATATGGAACATCCTCATAATCCTGGAAGCACGCGTCTATTATTCTTATTTTGCATCGACTTAAGAAAACATTTCTGCATCGGCAGTTTGCTTCAAGATATACTAGGTTGCTTAAGAAGTTTGTGGAGCGTCGTCCTTTCGTCAACAGTAGAACTAAAACTTCGACGTCATTTTAATATTTCATGATTTATAAGAAACTCTACTAAAATTTCAATATTTTTTTTGCATTATTTTAAATTAAGTTTTTGGTTTCACAGTTGTATACACAATAGGTGTTGCACTCACTAACAATGTAACAAAAATACATTGAGTGTGTTTTTTAACTTTTAAAGTCTTTAACTCGTGTAAAGTCTTTAACTTTTAATTTAACTTTTTAGTTTAAAATCTTTAGTTTAAAAGTGCAGTTTAAAGTTTTTAACTTTTAAAGTCATTTTTACAATTAAAAATTCCTTTTTTTAATTTCCAATCCACGAACTTATTGAATAATCTAGTACCCTCGTTACCTCTGAACATTAGATAATTAGCTTAATCTGCAGAAAGTTATCATCGAAGAACGAAAATAATTAAGGTAAAGGCACCAGTCATTGACCATGTGTCAGAAGTTTACCATCTTTCACTTAATTCTGAAAAATAAGCTTTTTTTAAATAATGGTCTTTCGAAATAAGCGCGATAGGAGTGTTACGGTATCTGCGGACGCGATGCTCGTATATTATCGCTTAGATGTGGTTGTTTATCATGACACGGCCGATTTAATGTTAGTAACAGCAGTGGTATTCCTCCATAACGTAATCTGCTTCGCGCTGTTCTTAAGAAAGCGGGCGTAGTTGATGGTAAGTAATTTCTTAGCTTTTGATTTTTCCTGCCTGAAACTTCCACTGTTCTAATTACTATTAAATTTTTCATTCATTGAACACACTGTTTCTCTCATTCCTATATCAAAAACTTAATTGGTCGCACGGTCTACTACCGAATCGTATCATTCCGATTACATCTAGAAGTTGACATACGTGATGGACTACTAACACAATCTAATCAAATTTAAATCAAATTTATGTATTATTTATATTATACCTATTTTACATATAATTTCATTAGAAACAAGAAATAGAATGCTCACTTTTATAGTATAATATGTTTTAAAAGATGTCACGTGGTCAACTACTAACTTGACTTGCGGTCAATTATTGACATCATTTAGTTTACACTCTCCTAAATCATTATATATTATTATAATCAACAAAGTAGTAAGATATACTTACATATGCAATAATTTTATAGATTATTAAACTACTGAACTGAAGATGCCACCTATTAAGGGCACTTTCGGAAATTATTCTTAAGAAACGATGAATACTGTAATAAAGTAATACTGTAAAAAAATCTCTCCTCTAATTATATACTATAAAAAATACATTTTTCTCAATTTCTGAAATAAGTTTGTAAAATTGCTGAAATATGTTTCAATTTTTCTAAAAAAATGGGCGGAAAAAATTTAATTGAAGAAGTAAATGAATGCAGATTATAAATTGAAAAGAACAAAAAAACTCCACCAAGAAATATATATTTTTTTACGAAATCAAATTTTTGTTTACATAATAATGTATTACAAAAGTATATTTCAAACGTTTCCAAAAAACGAATGATATTCTCCGTTTTTAAACTGTTTTTTCTTGGACAAAAGAGACTTGAGTGATGCTGCAATAAAACAAAGCTTCGTGCTCAGGCACGAAAAACAATTTCAAACGTTTCGTGAGTTAATGATTTGTGAGAAGAACGTATTGTTACAGCAGGAATTCCTTTACGGGTGTAATTTAACTCTGCCAGCGTGGCGCCAACGTTGCGGCTTTGGTCACTACATCATTTACAATCTAATTGAACAGAACGTCATTGCACTTAGGAATGAAGCTCGATTTATGGAATAATGAGAGGCTACTCGAACCTTTCTCTCCTGGTTTTCGGTAACCCACGGACACAGGCGTAATTTTATCGAGTTAAATAACACGGTACTACGAAGTTTAACATTTATCGATCAAATGCAATGTGTTTTCACTTCCTCACGCATTTACGGCACAAAATAAACAAGAGAAACATCGGTATTGTTTCCAGAATTTAACGAGAAATATCGTTGCTAAATGGCATGCTCCAAGTTCACACAATTTTCGTCTGTATGAAAATACTCGGGATTTTAAATCGCCCTCCGATTTCTTTGCTATCGAATATTTTCCATGGTCTTGGTAAACAGTTAATAATTATCAAATGAAATGCTGTTAAGAACATACAAGCTGTTTTATTCAAAGCTTTCCTCGTGATTATTTCCCAAACTACAACCTGTTTTCGAAAACGTTTCAAATAAAGCATAAGTAACTTAAACCTTAACTTTCATTTGTGCTAAAACAAGTTATACCGTGGAAAATATGTCTTTATCTTGTTATTTACATGATCACGGGGAAACTAACTTAAAATCTCGGTTAAATTTGAGGTTTGAGAGGTTTTAAATGTTTTAAAAAAAGATGGTAAATTTCTGTGAGCATATCCAGCTTGCGTGCTAGACGCAGACGGCCGAGGAGTGTATTTTATCGCCGGTTCCGCGGAAAATTACGATCCAAGCGAAGCATATAATTCCCGCGGACGATTAATCGTCCCGGAAACTTCCACAACAGCGGACGCTTCCTCGCGCAAAACGCCGGTAATGGTACCGATTATCAGCCGCGGTTAATTGCATTACCGACAAAGCGATCGTGGCTCATTTAATCCCTAAAGTAGCGTGTTAAAACAATTTCTTCAGACAGTAAATTAAATTATTTTCGTAAAATAGCAGAGACGTTAAAAAATAATACTAAAACAAGTAACAGGAATAGAGATATGGCGAAAAACGATATGTCTTCTATGATATATTCACGAATGTTCTAGTAAAAATACATTTTTTCACGTAGATTAAAGAACCAGCTTATTTCGTCTATGAATAGCAGTCATAAAAACAATTTTTCTAAAAAAAAAAAGAACAGTTTTCGTTAAATATTAATTTTCCTCAGAAAAATGTATATAGGTTACCAAAATGAAACATTTAATAAAACAACCACATGGAGTGTTGTTTTTTTCGGTTACTCAACAATTTATGACAATCTATGTATGATAATATAAATTTATTATTATGTAAACTTACCCTAATTGCCGTCGATGGAACTGTCGGCTCTCCGTGGATAACGTGCGTTGATTTGGATACGTCATCCCTATTCAATATTTTCGCACCGAGTCTAAGGTTATTTTTATTTCGGTTAAGAAAAACTTGTGGGTTTTTACATGCACCTAAATAGCATCCTATGACCTCACATTTGCACGAGGTGAACTAAAAACATTTTGGGTTTCCACGAAAGCTTTATCTGCAATATTTTCTGAATTTAATAACAAACATAGTTCCGTAATAACACAATATTTGTAAAATAATATAAAATACAAAATAAACAGTTAATAGAGTAAAATATAATTGTAACATGTTTTTAAACGGGAATATCTTAGTTTTTAGAATTTTAGACAGAATTTTAGACAGCAATGTAGGTCAGAATAGCGATTCATAGTTACAGTGTTAAGCAACCCCATTTTTAGAGTACTAAAGCATGGCTAACGAGGAAAAAAACGAAAGAAACGTTGATTCGTTTCGCGTTGCACTTCGTGCTCTCGTTTGACGTGATTCCCCCCTTTCTGTGAATAAAAGTTTATATACGTTTTACATATAGGTGGGTTTACCAAAACTTTTAACCGATAGTATTTTTTTGTCTATGAAATTTCCATACATAGAGGAAACCACTAAAAAGGATACGTTTTGAGGGTCTTCCATGAGTCACATTGTGGCTTCTGATCAAAATCATGGGCGAAAAATACTCTGACATCTTTGAAAATAGCTTTGGATTTCTGAAACAAATTCAAAAATTCGTGATATTTTCTGTTAACAGCAAAATATTTGTCTTTTTTGACCATGTGCTCTCCTCGACAAATAAGTTAATCGATCTTCGTTCGTTACGCATAAATTATACGCCACTTGTAAATATGCAATGCTACACATTTTCGGTAAATAATCATGCGATGGTAATCATTAATCAATTCTGTTACTTTAACTAATTCAGTACGGCAATCGTGATCTTCACAACTGTAACCCGTGGATGTAAATATTAATTTCACGACACATTGTTCAGTGTCACGAAACTATTAGATTTAAGTCAAAAAATTCTTTCGAATTCGTTCTCTAATCGTTAGTTTTATATAACAAAAATACTAAGTTTTCAAAGGCTGCTTGCCTGTCGTAACAGAATTGTACTGCTATTAACACGAATATAATAATAAAATTATACTCTGTTCTTATCCGCCAATTAAATTCTAAGAATTGAGGTTTAATCAGTTTTTTCTCCAACATAATCAAGTCTACTAATAAATCACCTTAAGGATATTAGAAATTACGTTTAAAGGGAAAAAGTGACATAGTCTAATGAAGATGGACTTACCAGTTCAAGGTCAGTAAGAGCAGATAAAGGTTTTACATCCGGCGGCAAACCTTTCGGTGGAGTTCTGCTCTTGATCCAATTTAATGGATTTCCGTTTGCGGAGTATTCTATATACTGTAAGCACAAATACAGTATTCGCATATCTTCTCATTCTCTAGTCGATATTTAATCAAATTGCAGTTTCAAAGTTTTGGTACACAAACATGCAGATAGGTAAGCGGCGTTACGTAGAATTTAAAGCACATTTTCGAATTAATTTAGATACTGTAATGCACAAGTGGATGCAAAAATTCCTGAGAATACACTTTTTTATGTTTTGAACGATTACAATGTAATTAAAAATGTAATTTCAAATTCTTTTCAATTTCTTTAATCAAACATAGTTTAGATTAAAGGCTACTGTTTCATAGCGTATTGGTAGAGTATTTTTTTTTTATAATCAAGTTACATGATAAAAACTATATTGCGTTCTTACATCATTTCCTAGGAAGGCATAATACTTTGGTAAATTTTCTTCTTCGTCATTTGAACCATCTTTGCATGGCTCTTCCTTCATACTGTCGGGTTCCTCTTTGATCTCAGTCTTTATCCAACTGGTGCTCGGCTTCGGCTCATCGACATCTTCTTTCTTCATAAAATATGTCAGATCCTTGACCTCAGCTTTGATTTTCGCTTGTTTCTGCAGTCCCAGGCTGCGTCTGACTTTTTTTTTCTCCGAAGCGACCGGAGAATCTTGTAAATTTGCTCGTTGATCTCGATCCGCCGTCTTTGCATCATCATCCCTCTTTACCCTACACAAGTTCGAGAATTTCGATGTTTCGTTCGCTGTTATATTCATTCGTGTACAATTTTCAGGTTTATAGTTCATGCTTTATATACTTTTTCAACTCATAAGAGTCTCACAAACGTAGACTTTTTACATAATTCGACTTTTTGGTTTTTCTTTCTTGTTTCCCTATTCGATGGGGATTCATTCAACACGTCTTTGATTAAGATAACAGCACCAATAGTTGACACTGCACTAGTACTTAATACTTTTTCAGAAAAAGTAAATAAATAAGGAAACCACAAGCTGGAATACATGAAACCTTATTAGACTGTGTAGTGTTGCTCTTCAACGGCTTAATTGAAAAATACTGCGCATAGTCCGAGAATTGAGAAGTGTCATAGCCACGGGTTAATCTAAACCGTGCACGACTTTTACGATCTAAATCGCTAAAGACTTGGTTAAAATGTAAGTATTGCAAGTTTATATTATTTACATTAACAAGGGTAGTTTATTAATTGGGTTTTCTCCCTATGTCAACTGTCGAAATCAAAGGACGTCAACTATTAAATTTTTTGTTTTCGCTCGGTGTCAACTATTGAATCAAATTTGAACTTTAGGAAAACAAATTTTTTACAACCATCATAATATAATAGAAGAATAGTTTGCTTAGCGACTATTAATTATAAATTTTGCATAAAATGTAGTTAGCCTGAGCTATGTGAACAAATAGGCAAAAATTTCCTCACTTGAACATTATTCATCGTATCGGATGTTTATCAAGTGATCGACTATTCAGTCAGGTTGATTAGACTTTGGAGGAAAAAGATACTCACGGACTGGCTGCGTCCATAAGAAGGCTTAGATCGATGGATTCGGAACTTTGTTGGAAAAGATGTCGCAGCTCGTTCAGATTGGTCGCCGTGGACCAGTCCTTATCCTGTCGAATTCGAGTCACGCGAGGAAATCGGATGCTGATAGCGTCGGCCGTGTGTACACCATGATTAGTAAATTCTGCCCCAGTTATCTCCCACACCGGCTGCTTCTGTAACAAAATTTGCATATCGGCGAGATGCTTTGATCTTTTTGTCAATTCCAATTTTACTCTTTCGCTATCGTTGTATGACTATGTTAATTTATGACCGCAGCTAATTTGGTAACAATGGAGTTCGAACAGAGCCAAGTTATATTAACACATTACCAGAAAACTACCGCTCTCCTACCGCTATTTTACCGCTATCCTATCGCATCTACCCCGCCTAAGCACGAGCTCCATTTGCTTGTTTCTGAACAATCTAGTAACTCAAGAAAATATTTAAAACCTTATAGATTTTCGTAAAATAGTATATTTTGATTACATATTATTTTCAACGACGCTGTCATTGCATTGAGCAAACAGTAAGAAATGCCCGAGCAAGTGCTCATCAGAAGTTTTATTACTGTATAGAAAGCGCAACCAAACGGTGACTAGATAATGAGCAGGTCAAATAATCATAAAACATCCCGTGAACGAATACTTTCTCGGGTAAAAATTCATTAGAACGCGGAAAAACCCCCAACTGAAGGTACTCGAGAATCTTATGGCGCTGTTTACATGTTTTGTTTGGGATAGCGGTAGGATAGTAGTAGGATGGCTCTGAGACTCACAAAAACGGGGGGTCGGCGCTCAACGTGTTAAAATTGTTGTTTTTCTTTATTATTTTATTCCCTCATTATTTTGAAGCTTGTATTTAACGATTTAACTGTAATGGCCCGTGTGCGTCTATGTTACATTTGTACTATTTATAACATATTTATAATGAATTACGCAAACATATCCCTGTATTTTCGTCTAAAATCAATCAACAGTTAACAGTGTGCATGTACTGGAATACTGATATATAAGAAAGATAAACATAACCCTTAACGAACGAGCGTATTTTTTTGAAACAATGGCCAGTAGATCGACAGAATTTTAATAAATCAATTGTTTTATTACTAGGGCGAGAGAAAATGCATAATTAATATCGCTTTTATTGGATTTTATGGAAATTTTCAGTAATAATAAGTAGTATATGAACGGATATGTCTATACAAAAAGATACTGAAATAAAAATTACAGAAAAACAATGGCGGTTTGAATAAATGAATAGATGTATGTATGATATATATATATAAAATTTTATACATTTATAAATCGATAATATCGTATACTGTACACAAAACGGTGTGTTTTCTCTCAATACTTCGCGAAGAATGCTCCTGAGCGTGTCGGGACTCGTGTGTGACGTCAAGAGTCAATTGACGATCGCCCTTAGTATCAGCGTGCGCAACAATATTTGTGCGACAATATAAAAAATTTTGGTAAATTTTTGTGTAACGATTTGACAATCAATCGATCAATTTTCCTACCTTAGGATCTTTCGCGACGAAATCAGGTACCATCAGTTTATTAGCTCTAAGCCACTTCGGCAGTTTATTCGGATCTTTCCCTATCTTTATCATGTCGAGCTTATCTTGAAGCTCTTCCAGCGTTGCATCGTCGTGCCCTGTGTGTACCTATTCGGTGAATTATAAGCTGTTTATTTATTACTAACCATTTGGAAATAACGTTGAAGTCCAAACGTTCAGAATATGTAACTCATATGTGCCAAATCTCCATACTCGAAACAAATTAATAATTTGATAAAATCATTGACAAATATATGAACAAAAGTCCTGACCGACTAATTCATTAACCCTTGCGTCTAGAAACATTAAATTCAAGAAGAATATTTCTTCTGTGGCATAAAGACACAATAAGAAATAATTCTTTTAAATTTGACCCTGAAAAGAGTGGCAGAGATTAAAGCATGTATCTATATATACAAATTACTAAGAGACAAACATTTAAATTTATCGGGCATTGAAATTAGAACAATAAGAGAAGATATGCATAAAATACCTTAGTCACTGTCACCCATTGATCGGATTCTTCGTCATAACAACCCATCAAAAAAATAGACATCATGCCGCCTAGAAGTGCAATATAATGTATTTTGATTCTGAGCAGCAATACAAAACTAAAAATACTAGAAAAAGATGTAGCATACATGTGCTTAAATTATATTCTAATCAAAAATAAAATTTGGAACATTTTTCTCCTCACATTCATCAAGATACTTTGTAAAAGTTAAAATAAATTTAATGAAAGGACACAAGTAGTTTACCTTGCACCCTTTATGGGGTAAAATAAAATTTAGATGCGAAGATCTCACGATACACAACTTGTATTTTAGAAAATCATTTTCCTTAACAATTTCTATTAGTTTTGTTTCTGCATTTTTGCGGAGTTTAACCGTTTGAGTGCTGAACAATTTTCTTGCGTATATACGAAAAGTGCGGAATAAAATGCGTAGTTATTTTTTTTTACGAAATAATAAAAACCATTATAATTAACTTTAATTATATAAAGAGCAAATTTTTACCATTAAAAATATTTTTTATTTTCATTTATTACATGAGTGTTTTTCTGCACAAATTTCATGAATTCTTTTTTTACATATTGCGTAAATTAAATTGAATCGTTTAAATGCATTATCATTTTATTCATTCCGTACCTCATACTGTCACATATTTCGCTCAGGCAATTTTTATAAAAAAATGTTTTATATAAGCGTTTAGAACCATTCCAACAAAAATGTTAAAAACAAATTTTTTGAGAGTAATATAACATATTGCCAGATTCATCAAAGTAAAACGTTCTCTTTCTTAGCTTGCACATAACTGTTTGGTTGAACTAAATTAAATGGCATTTTTCGGACGTATCAAATTACGTTTTATTTATATATCAATAGATAAAAAAAAATAAAAACAATTTTTAATTCCTATATTATTAGAAACCACAATTGAATGATATTAACCATTTTAGTGTCACGCAGCGCGATTGCGCTGTTCGCGTATCGTGGTGAACTGTGTCGCGATGTTTGGTCACGATCGCTAATTTGCAACGTGCTCGCTTCCGCATGTATCTCGTTGCACGTCTGTCAGAGTTTCCTCTCGTAATTACTAATTTTCTTTCAAATAATCGTAAACAACCTGCGTAATTAGAAGTCTTTCTTTAACACATTGGTTCCCAAGGTTTATTTTTAACAATATATGGACGAAATAAAGAGCAGCGCGACCGCGTCGATCGGCATTATTCACAAATAATTAAAGGAAGCGCTATCGCGCTTCATGGCACAATCCGACATGGATTTTAAAAACCCCTGGCACTAAAACGGTTAATAAAAGCCACAATTGATATGAATATAACTGCTTTCACTTATCGCGAAAATGATAATAACAAATAGGAGCGCGATCATGATTCTCCGCATTTTTGGTACAACACAAAAGCCACATTCAAATGGTTAAGATAAGCATATGTCGGTATTTTATCTCGCAACATTAAAAAGGTGGAATCAATCTTGAATGGAAGATTACATACCTTTGTGTCCTGTTCCGTACCATGCACCAAGCACCACGAGATCTGCCGTATCGGCCATTGCTCCGTTGAACAAGTAGTCCTTCTTTACCTTCAGCCAGTGCCTCTTTCCTGGCTCGTACTTGCTCTGAAATGGTTTTCATCCAGTGGCAAGTTTCTATATCGAATTAACATTCGACACATACCCACAAATATCCCTTTAATGGGGAATAAATATTGCGATAAATACGCATAAATGCCCGTATCTACCCTAAAGACTGGTTTTATATAGAGTTCTTCCTAGTGGATATTTTCTCATTGTCCATCACTAGTTCCAACCCTCCTTTGTAAAACACTGCAGTAAATGCTATATACTAGGCTCAATAAGTTCGCGGAGCGCCGTCTATTCTTCAATAGTAAAATTAAAACTTCATTTTTATTATATTTTTATTATAATATTTTTTTGTGCGTCATTTTAATATTTCATGTTTCGTAAGAACATAGGCAAAATTTCAATACTTTTTTGCAATATGTTAAACAAAGTTTTGGATTTCAAAAATATGTGTGCTCAGTAGGTGTCGCATGCGCTAACAATACGAGTTTGTCAGCTACATTTAGAGCGTTTTTTTAACTTATAAAGCCATTTTTACAACTATAAATTCTTTTTTTTCGATTTGCGTTCCGCGAACTTATATAACGACATAGTACGAATAATCATAGAAACACCAAGAGACGTACGTTCATGTCCTTGAGTACCAAACCCTCCAGGCCCATCTTCAACACCTTGCCTATCATCTCCGCCAGATCTTGCGGTTTCTAGTACAAAAAAAATTGGTCCTTGTTTGAATATCATTCTGAATATGGATATTGCTGTGCATCGATATGAGTAATTTTCTTATATATCGCATAATTTTCGTACATGGACTTCTTCGAATTCCGAGAGCATTATTCGGTTGGGTATTTCCGTCATCCTATCCTTCAGGATCCGCTTTCGCTCGTGCATAGGTCTGTATCAATGAGACGTAATGCGGTATAAATTAAAAGAGCTTTTCCACGAAATAGTTTGAAACTCACTTGCCCATCAGCACCTGCCCGTTGTAATAGAGACAGTCGAATATAAATAGGCACACGTTGGCGTCCTTGAATTCGGCTTTCTACAACATGCGAAGCTCAAATATATCTTGTTTAACGTGACTTAAGAAACGTGGTAATAAACGTTATAATTGAAGGTCGAATTGTATCATTACATTATTACGTTACTAAAAATTTATTCATACTTTATGTATTCCCAAACTGCCAAAGGGCAAGGGTTTCCCGGTTTTTGTATCGATCATAAGCACTTCAGAGTCGAGGATTAAATCGTCGCCTCCTGGGAAGGCTTTTGGTATGTAATCCTTGAAGAGATTTACCTGGAATTGGTGTTCATATCCGGTTTGATTTGCAATTAGCCTTAAGCTGAAATGCAGCACGTCATATGCTCTATGTAGGGTAAGAGACGCATGTAAGCATTTCATCGAGCTTCCAACAACGAATAGAATCATTTATTTTATTTAAATCATGTCACTTTCTTTTTGGTTTTGTTTTACGATAGACACGTTAATTATATATAGCTCATACTAACAAACATGAAGTTTTATCATAACGGCATGCTATTGCAGAAACTCGTAATTTATATTCGTCGTTCGATCTTCTACGTTTCCGAAAATTAAGTTTCGTATTTGGGACAAGCTTTACCGAGATTATCGTACTTTAATTCGCTTCTGGATCCAACTTTAGGCTTGCTTTGAAAAGAAGTTCCTGGCGTGGGTATCGAAAACTTTGTTCCCCTAATCGCCGAACATCAGATTCTTCCGCACGTTTGAGAAAAAAACCTCTTGAGTTCATTTTATTGGCTAAAATTATTCAGTACCCGTAGTCAACATTCTAAGCTCTCCTATATTGGGATAGAATTATAAAATTCTGGGATGATTTCATTATCTCCATACACACATCTTTCAGTATTGACTGATTTCAATAGACTTAATGAAGAATTTTCATTACACTTTGAATTCCGTATTGTACATTGCGATAGAATCAATTTTCCCGGAAAAATGTTGTTCAGATATATTGTGCATAAAGTAGTTTATAAAAGATTGCATTTGCACAATGTCACCGTTAGAGTGACATGTGCTTTTTCTTCAAACTTACAATGCTACGTTCTTAAGATAAATTGAAATTTCTCTTTAATTATTGCAATATTGATGTATTTCCATACCCCCATCAAGGCCGTAGTAGTATCATACGATGATTTAACGAATAATTGTCAGATTATTAGGAAAGAAGACATACCTTGTGAGGCATCACTGGTTTGAGGGATCGACTATAATAACGAAATTCAGTGCCCTTTTTATGCACCTGCACCCGTTCACCGTCGTATTTTACCTCAGACAGCATGCCATTTGGACACTTCTTCATAGCCATTTCCACGGATTTGCAAGCCTCCGCCTGAGCAATTTTAAATACTTCATCAAGGAAAGCCATATCGTGTCTTCAAAAACCTTCTATGAAGTCGAAATATGGAGCAAAACCGCGTTTTTCAACACTAATGATACTCTACTACTCAAATGTGACCGGTTTAATTGTTTCAAGAATACAATAATCTTGTGTGTTTCTTGTTTGAATACCGAGATTTTTAATTTAGGTGTTTTGCGAATGACACCAAGTGAACTAATGGTTCGGACTTTTTTTCCAAAGGGACTAAAGTAAAGGAGTTGACATTTTAAGGAATTTTTTGTCTATTTTTTCACGTAACTCAGCCTAAATTCCCTTTATGGAAAATTTACGATCGGTAATCGTTGCCGAAACTATTCTTTTATTATATTACGACAAATCTTCATTGTTGATGGTGGTTGTAAACAAATTTTTTTTTTATGAAAGTAACATTGGATCCAATAGTTGACACCCAGCGAAAGCAAAAAATTTAGTAATTTTAATTTAATTAAAAAATTACATTAGTAGACATCCTTTTGTTTCATGTTTACATAATTGACATAGGGAGAAAAAACAATTAATGAACTAGTCTTGGTAATGTAAGTAGTAATGTAAAAAAAATACAAAAAAACCGTAAGATCGCGTACGGATTTTTTTAACTGGTGCCTATCACACTTCTCAATGGCAGACTACGCGCAGTATTTCGCAATTAAACCGCTGAAAAATGACATTATATAGACTAATAAGGTATGATGTATTCCAGCTTGTAGTTTCCTCATTTATTTACTTTTTCTGGAAAAGTATCAAGTACTAGTACAGTGTCGACTATTGGTATGTTATAATATAATAGTTCAAAGAAATTGAAATTCGGATAGCTTAGAGCCTTCTTCCTTGCATGATTAATGCAAAATACGGACAATCTATCCGTATATAAGCTCCATGATATAAAGGTTTAGTTCTAGTCTGTCCAGTTTCGTTTAAAGTTCTTCTTTCAAAATTTTCGAATACGTGCATCTTGAAATTTGACAAAACGCCAGGACTTATGATAACGTATTTGTCATTAGTGATATCGAAATTGGCGAATTATCCTTGCTAATAAATCGAGATACGTTACCAGCATGGGGAGAACCGGGGTCATGAGAGAAAGGGCGACTTTACTCCCTCCAGGGGACGACAATGTAGGTGAAGCTTTCTCCGGACTTGATGTATTCGAAGACGGCATTTCGAGGCATCGCTCTATCACCGCTTGTAAATCCCTCGAAGTTTGAAAAGCCGCGTATGCCTCTTTGTGAACTGCCGCAAGACTGAGAAGCGTTATAAGAAAAATCAAAGTTTTGCTACATTTAACAGAAATTCATACTAGAACAGCTGAACATATTTAAGCTTCGAGGAGCTTTATGCAAAGCCATGAATATCGTTATCTAAAAAAAAGGACTTACATGTGCTTTGGACCTGTGTTTATCCTCAGATCGTGTTTTATCAATCTGATGATCATTTTGAGATCATTAGCAGTGCACCTGTGAAATATTTCAGTGAATCCCAGAGTAATATACCTTCACATACAATCGACCCAAATACTAGGTTATTCAATAAGTTCGCGGAACGGAAATAAAAAATCGAATTTATAGCTATAAGAATGACTTTAAAAATTAAAGACTTTAAACTAAAACGTTAAACTAAAAGTTAAAGATTTAAACTAAAAAAAATGTTAAAGTTAAAAAATGCTCCAATGTATCGAGGACATTTGTGCTTTCTCTACAAGTAATTAACATTTGGCATGCGGGTATTTTTCTCGTGAATCTCGCGGAACTTTAATCATTCGGTAAAATCGCAATAAATCGAAAACTATTTCGTACTTCTCAACGAAACTTCTAGAAAGAAACAATGCGAAGCATTGCTTAGCAACACAAACACCATACATAAAATGTCCATCGTAATTATACGATACCCGCTCTCTAGCGCAAATCTACTAAATACGTATTTTTACGTGACCCGCGCTCCAGTAACAGACTGCGGAAAACGTTGTCCGCGTGCAATGTGTTAATATATTATAGATAAATCATATTGAAAAATAAGCTATTGTATTACGTGTTCCTTTGCATAGTTAAGTCAGAGATAAAATGTATGAAAATAGAGATAGTCATTTGGATGCTCAAAACATGCAATTTATATACATGGTTGTTCAATAAGTTCGCGGAACGGACAACAAAAAACAACAAAAAAACGAATTTATAGTTGTAAAAATGATTTTAAAAGTTAAACACTTCAAACTAAAGTTTAAGACTTTAAACTAAAAAGTTAAACTAAAAGTTAAAGACTTTAAAAGTTAAAAGACGTTCCAAATGTTGCTGACAAAGTCGTATTCGAATGTGCTGTTGTTGCATTGTTAGCGAATGAGGCACTCACTGTGTATACAGCTTTTTGAAATCCAAAACATTATTAAAAATATTGCAAAAAATATTGGATGTTCTTATGAGGTCATGTTCTTATGAGACATGAAATATTAAAATGACGTTGAAGTTTTAGTTGTATTGTCAATGAATAGACGGCGCTCCGCGAACTTGTTAAACAATTTAGTATTTACAGAATTTTCGATTTGCCCCTAACCTATACAGTAATATATGACAAATTAAAACGGCAAAGATCACTAATCACTGAATAATCAGAGTAACCCGAATTTTTAAATTTAAACGGGTTAAGGAATCGTAATTAATTAATAAACGTATTATTCCTTTAGTTTATCTTACTGATCAACGATGCCTCGAAAATGTTCGGTCTGTTCTTCTTCTTTCGTTAAGTGGGAAAGCCTCTCCAAGAACTGTTCGACCTGGGGAACAAAGGATAACGTCGTCATACACTCGAAACGCAAGATAAACGATGCTATCTCGTGAATTTCGGTTTACTTGTCAAAAATTCGTTTTTGAACAAAGTTAACGTTCACGAAACTATATCATAAATAATACGCTGTTTAATACCGAAGATTAATTTAGTCGGTCAATCGTTTCTCGTGTTTTCCTCAAGATCGCCCTCCCGCGACAAACGCGAGAAAGTTCGACCTGGGGAGAGAAGAATGGACGTTTAGGAATAAATGGGAAGACATTCCGAACGAAATTGATCCCCAAAGCCCAAAGTGGATGGATCAGAAAATCCTCCGTGTAAGCCGGCAGTGTCCTGTCAAATCTGCCGAGGTTTTGGCAGGAGGCGGTGAAAGAATCTTCCTACGTTATCGAGCGCGGCTTAATCGTTAATAGTCGACATACATTTTTAACGAGCGCATCGAGCTACGCAGAAATAAATTCCGCAGACCTTTCCTTCCTGAAAGATCTGTCTTCCCCGAATCAATAAGCCAGTCTGCTCTATTATACCTTCATGAATTGTCAAACAGCCATGGGGTTAGAATATCGCGATAATTCTATTCAGTACGTGTAACTCTAAATTACAAATAGTTATATTGGATTCAAGCAATAAAAAATTGCTCCTGGAGCAAATAGAAAATATCTTCCATTGATCTCCACGATACGAAAAGCAATAAAAAACACCTTAGGCTGAACTTACATCAGGTTCCTAAATATTATTCCTTGGGAGCGGCTCGAATTAACGGGGGACTCGCGGCGCAATCATTTCGCGGAGGGTACAATTTGGAGATTTGCAGTGGCCAGGTGTGGGATTTCGACAAGACGGCGGAATCTCGTTACAGCAGCATCACCGAGATCCTTCTTCGCTTTACTGGAATCCGCGGGCGATAGAGCGTCGCCCACGAATGCTAATTCTGCGAGGGGCCACCCTTCGGCCGTTAAATCTCGGAAGAACGACGAGTCTTCCTGCTGGCGCAGGATCGAATCCCTTTGGCAGGGCGAATCGAGATTTTGCAGCCGCCTGACGAAGTGTGGTTAAACCGGTCGGAACATTCGGATTACGAGGAGGATTGCAGCCTCTTCGGAGAATCCTTCTCAGCGTCCCAGACTTCTCGACGATCGCCAACGACACGACGTGACAAAAATAACGGCGTTGTTTGCTAATCGGTACACGGTATACGTTGTTTCCACGTTTTATCTCTTCCAAAATCTATTTTATTTTCGTAAACAGAGTCTAACGCGATCGATCACATTGTGGATACCCGTCATTCTTTGTATTAAATGTAAATTCTACTCTCTCCTTAAGTTTGAGATTTAAAGTCGGGCGGAATGTTCCTGAAATTTATCTACGCGAGCATGGAGTACAAAGTAGATTACTATGTGGGTTTGGTATCTTGATATAGAATGGAAGTATGAGCCGTTTGTTTAGAAAGTGGCCTACGTCCATTTGCCAGTTATTTATCACTCAATCTAGTAACGTGTGCAAGATTAAGTTAGTTGTCATAAACAACATTTTGCAATTACATATATTTAGACGATATGATTATATTCAACGCATAAATTTTCGCAGTAAATTGTTATGTAATTTATATAGTTAGATTTTCTAAAGTACATAAATTGTGTCTGAAGTGCAGTAAAGACATATCAAAGAAATGGAGTATTGTTTCTTCAATTTGAAGCATTTTAAATTATGTCGAATGGACTTGAGCTTATTGAAAATCTATAACAAATCTAATTGTTAATTTTGAAAGTGGCTTAACTCCATTTATGGCAAGAAAATATATTTGATCCACTTAATAATTGCTCTTATTTGAATAGGAATTGTAAATTTAACTTTCTTAGATACAGTTAAGCGGTGTCACACATTGACATCTTATACGTATATTTTTAATCTCATCAAAACGCAAACTCTTAAATATCTCGATTGGAATATCAATAGACTTAGGTCACTTTCAAAATAAACGGTTCAATTGTACATTTTTTCATGTGACATGTAAGTTTTATGTAAATATCAGTTTTTTGATTGTTTTTTTTTCGGAAATACTTACGTCTTGAATGGACAACAGACTTTTCGGGGCGGGTGTGATGATGGTGCTCTTTTCGAAAAATACGCGAATAGTTTCGGCCACGTCTCCCAGCTGCAGATGCTCCAGCATAGCATCCTCGTCTTGAACGAACAATCGTGAGAGCAGTTTTATCAGCTGCTTACTCTGCAGATTGTATATCCTCTTCGCCACCATGGGTAGCAGTAGTTTGCACCAGAGTATGATGTCTCCCGTAAAGCCATCTAAAGAATATGTAGCAGTGAATAAATCCGCATACATAGATATACACTTATAAAGTACCGCGTAAAAGTCTTTGAACACTTGCACTATTGCGGATAGCATTGAGATATTTTAGAAATCTTATTTCTCCTATTGCTTTCTTATGCCATTCTACAAATATTATATTATTATTGAACAATATTTAGTACAACAGTAGTTATCGTAAAATTGCTTACCGCAGTATTGATAGGCTATTTATCTAAATTTACTAGTTTTTCGTATACTTATGTAAGGCGATATATAAACGTATGTATATAATTGTGTGTACAAACTAATACTTTCAGATTCAGTTCGGTAATATAATAGTACGGGCAACAACCATAAACCTATCAGATCGACGTTGCATCGTAAAACAAGAAAAACGAGATGTTGATTATTCTGTACATTCATTATTACAAGTTGCAAGTAGCGATTTGTCTTAACCGGAAAAAGTTTCCTAAGAGAGCAGCTGGATCACCGTGTCTCAGTTCGGAGATTCTCTTTTAAAACATCGTTGTTAAACTTCCGCAACTCGCAACTGTCGTACTAAATTTCGTGCGATTATCATAGTCTTGTTTCTAAACTTATTGGTCCTTTCAAGTCATAAAAGGAAGAAAACAAGAAGCAAGAAAAAAATCGATTAGCAACAAGTACATAATACACTTTTGACTCTATCGAAATTTTAAATGGATATCGAGATCAAAACATTTTTTTTTAGAAACTATGGTCATACTCAGAGCTTAGGAATTTCAAATATCACAAAAAGCATAAAAATTCGAAGCGTGTTTATCGATGTATCCTTAGAATTTGCACAAAATTTAAATATTCTTGATATCGTTAAATGCTGTTCTTAACTTCCTAATACTCTCTTTTGGTCAAGGTATCGTACAGATTCAAAACGGAATCTAATACCCAGTTGCTACTTTTACTAAATTTTTGACCCAAAAACTGATACAACGAAAACGACAGAAGTGGATATTCGAATTAACTAGACATTTTTTTTTATGTTTGCGATGGAATTTGTCCCTACCATGCGTTAAACATGCATAGTTGAATAAAACAAATAATGATACCAATTATGATCTCGCGTGCTGCGAGTCGAGATCGTTATCTCGGTCTAATGGCTCGATTAAATCTTCACTCGGGTGTGAAAAGAAGAAGAGACGAGACAATGTTAAATATCGTCAGGTGTATTGTGTAATAATCTACCTTTCACAATATGATTCTGTTTCTCAGACATTCCTATATAGTACAGCATCCAAATGTAATACAAATAAATGTCAGCATTTAAGGTAGAAGAAAAAAGATAATATTAAATATCACCGCACGTATGGTACAGTCCATTTTTTGTAAGTAATCAGATCCTGTAATATTCCTATATAATCCAATTTCCAAACATAAGTAAATAATAGAGTATTTCGGACAAGAGCTGTCTAGCCTCACAGTAACGAGATTACAAACAAAAAGTCAGGACGGAACCTGCGACTTGTTTTTCTTTCTTTAGAAGCTCAGCATTGCCGTAAAATTCACTGCAGAGTCTAAGATCGATTAAGACTAAACCTACTGAAACAGTTAAAGTGACCTATCAGTGGTTTCTTGAAAAAAATTTCTGTACTTCGTAGAGGAGTATTTTTTGAGATTTTCTATGATTTTACCGCAGAGTGTAAATTATTGTATCGATCTGTTGACTCTTCTTAATCTTCTTTTTCTTCAAGGACATACAGTGAGTAACTTTAACATTCGGAGACTATGAGATTTTTACTTTGATACAGTATAACTTCGTTTCTAACAAAACAAACAAAAAACATAATTAAGTATTATATTAACGTATATGTCCAGTAAATAATAGTATAAGTTTTATGTACGTAATTTACAATAAATTTTTAAATAACACGATTTAAAAAAAAACACTGTTCGATATTTCCGTTACTTCAATATTCGGATACTTTTTGAAATTATTTATTTTTAGGCTAATTTGTATAATAATATGGGTTTTAATATCTTGTTTAATAATGTAGCCATTCTGATGTATAATTTCTTTTAAACGTTGTAGCATGTTGATAATGATTTTCGTTTAAATATTCAGAATTTATACTGTTCCATTTTTCTTTTCTTTAAGATATTGTTATTTTTCTGATACGTCTCCCTAGTTTATCCCACGCATTTTCAATAGGATTGAGGTCCAGTGGTTGAGGTGTTGGTTGTAAAACTTTTGGACAATCGTATAGCAAATATTCCTGTACGATGCGTGCCTTACATTTCGGGTAATTGTTCTGGTATAACTTAAACGTGTTCGAAATTCCCATTTATGTAGCACTTTTGTGTAAATTACTTTTTAATATATTCAAATACACATTTTTGTTCATAATATTATCAGTAAAAGCTAATTCGCCCAGCCCAAATGTGGATGTACAGCCCTATATGAGTACACTGCCACCTCTGTGCTTTACAGTCAATCTTAGATTTCTGAATTTAAACTTTTCATTTTTCTTACGCCACACTATCCTTCGTCCATCTGATCCGAAAATGTTAAATTTACTTTCGTCGGTAAAAATGACGTCGTTCCATCATGTTCTTTCCTTCAAAACAAATTCATTAGAAAAATATAATTTCTACTTTCGATTCTGTTCATGCACATACGATTTCTTTCTGGCCTCTCTTCTTTTGTAGCCGCTATCATTTAAGGCTCTTCGGAATGTTTGGCGTGGTACCTTCTGCCCAGTCTCGTTTAACAGTTCAGCTGTTAATTTCGGTGCTGAGTAAAGAATCCTTCTTTATTTTTCTCATCTGTTTCCTCTTATTTCGTGCATCCAACTTCCTCGGTTGGCTCTTTTGGGGTATGGAGACTATACGGTTCTTGTATTTAAACCGTTTGATGATATTCGCCACTGTATTCTTACTCGTGTTGAACATGCCAGCAATTTGTCTACATGATTTGCTCATTGTGTTATAAAAATCACAAGTAGTCCTATATGAAACCGGTATTATTTTTAAGTGGCATTATACACATGTACTTAAGGATTATCAAAGAGTGATGAAATAAGGCTTGTTAGTGTCATCCAAACAGTCGACCGTGTTTGTAAACAAACATTGCGTTCTAACTCGAAGTAACCTCGGCGTAAACACTCAAAAAACTAAGTGTCCGAATATTAAAATAACGCGAAAATCGGACAGTGATTTATTTAAATCGTGCTATTCAACAACTATTGTAAATTATGTAAATAAAACTTATACTATTGTTTATTAGATATACATGTTAATATAATACTTGATTATGTTTTTTGTTTCTTTTCTTACGAACAAAGTTATGATGTAACAAAGTAAAAATCTCGTAGCGTCCGATAATTAGTTACTCACTGCATATGCTATACATAAATATGTGCACAAAGTGACTGGTAGGTTTAGTGTTAATGACAAAGGATGACTAAAAGGAATCAATTAACAAAGAAGATGAACTCCAGCTTTGTGGCTTTTCTAAAGATTCTTACAGAAGCGGCCTCGAGTACCGCTTAACGACCTCGCCCGAAATAGAATCGGCCGGATCATCGAAGTTTTGTACACAAAACCGATAAGGAATCACATTATTGGCATTGCCGCTTGTCGCAATGTTTACTTCCGCGCGGTGGATTATCGGCGGCACCTTGGCTTCTCACTTCTTGTCGATGTTATTTAACGAGTATCGCACTAATTCGCTACCGACGCACGCTCCTCTTATCCAACGTTTGAAATTCTTTCAACAATTTGGACCTCTCCGTGAAGGAGCAATGACGAATCTTAGCCCATAGATGAACACGTGCCTTTTACGGTTGTCTTTTGGCATCGCATTAGTTTCAACCGGAAGTTTGGTTGGTCTTATATGAACATTTATGATAATCATTAATGATGGTAGAGAGTACTATGACGATTTAAAGTAACGATGTGACACATCGTCGTTTAAGTCTTAAGGATCTAAAGGAGGATCTAAAGAGGGTCTAATGAGTTTGGTAAAAATTGCATTATTATACGTGCACAGTGCAGTGGGAAATTAATCTGGTTTTTTCGTCAGGTTTTCCTTAAGAGGTTCAAGAAAGATTGTATTTTCGAAATCAAACTTAAACGATGGATTTTATGTTGAAAAAGATGTAAGTATTATGCACCGATTCGTTAAATCGTTCATTATAGGCGAGGGTTGTCGAAGGCGAAAGATATCTAGACTCATTGTAACGTACAATTTAAAACAAAGAGTCAGCACGGAGATCATTAAAGAGTACGTAACTCTACACGTCGGGAGATGAGTATGAATTATAATCCCTGACCTTTGTTTCAAGCGGAGATCCGCAGCTTAATTGCCGAAATGATTCAAGAATAAAAATGTCAGATTATCGGTGTGCTTACGTTGAATGCTCGATGAACTTGAACAGCCGCACCTTGCAACAAAGATCGCCGCTTTTATCGGCCGCTTATTCGTTTATCGCTTCGTTTATTACTCGATGGAACCGCCACAAAAAAAAATCGCTGACCACGTCAGTTATAAACAAAATTGAAGCAAAATATATTATTACAGGGGAAACTGCAGTTACAGAGAACAATGTATGATATTATGGTACATATTATATTACGAATATTAAAATACTATCTATGCATATTATATATTAGATGAAAAATTATCTATAAGTAATAGACGAGAGATCAAAATTCAAGCCTCTATGGAATATGATATGTATCAAATGAAAAATTATCCATTGATCATAGATGAGTTTCTGATCCGGATCTTCCGCGTGGAAGTTCAAGCTTCTGTCCATTGCGCCATCCTATCTCCTAAGTAAGCTTGTGGAAATAGTCGTTGATAATTGGAACACAGAGATTTCTTTTGCCGGGGATGCAACAGAGTGCGATCGGGGTGATCGATGGAAAGTCACCACGATTTGGCACACTTATAAGTCGAGGAGGATATAGCGCCTCCTCTTCCTCCCTGGATCGTGGTATTTGTCATCGAGTGTGACATTTGCCAATAGTTCGGGTCATTCGGCGAAAAAAGCCACGAGGAAAACAACGGACGTTTCCTACGATCGATTGCCGCTTTAGCTTCATTAGGGTTGAAAGCCTGACGATCTCATCGTGATAGAATTTGGTTTCACTCTTTTGCCTTCGCCCATTTCCGGCATCGATCGATACGTCCCTATTGTTTAGCACCTGCTGCTGAATGTGTAATTCAAAAGTTTAATGCAAACTTTGAATTACCAGTCGTTCAAAAATCCGATTCTTTGATGGACACATTTTAAAGATGTTCTAAGAAAACTGTCTACAGTGTTGTGAGATTTAAAGAAAAACACGATATACTCCTTAGTGCACATTCTGCATCTACAGAGTATCCCGAAGGTCGGGTAACACTTTCGTTATTTTATTACTGAAAAACTACGAACTACGGTGGTAGGATTCAAACACAACGATTTGAGTTCCCCTTTAATATAATATATGTATGATATCTGTACCATTACTAGTTTTTGTGTGATAACATACAAAATACGTTTAAATTGTAATGTACACCGGACTTTGGGAACACGGTGTATATTACAATTTAAATATGTTCTGTGAATTTGATACTCGTGTGTTTTTATCGAAGAACCCTTGGAACAGTTCAGACGTGAAAATCAAAACGCCTTGAACAGTTACAACGATATCGAGAGCAAAAGAAATTAAATCAGGTGTATGAATCTCGTTATGTAGATTGTTCTTTTTTTTATTTTTTTTTCTTCACAAGGCCAAAGTCCTGACGAAGGTTTCCTTCGAGGACAATTAACCAGCCGGATGATTCGGCGTGTCGAGGCTGATAATTGGCGGGCGACATTTCGTCTGCTCGATTTAATTATCGACAACTCAAGCAGCTGCACGTCTATAAATCACTGTTGTACCGTGGGAATAGCTCGGTTTCTCTACCCGAACTAGGGGAAAGAAGTAGCGGAAGTTAAAACTTTCTTTCCCCATGTGCTTCTTTTATACCTGGAGAATTTTTTTGGTGTATTAAAAAATATTTCTGCACGAAGGACTTCGGCGATATATCGGAAAAACTGCGCATTTGGAGATTTCCCTTTCTTTGGAATAATAATCATCTAGATCTTTTCAATACTTGTCGCACACACAGAAATTCCTAAGAAATCTTAAGATTATTTGCGCGTAACGAAAACGATGACATCATTTCTCAAATCGCTTTAACCAACATTACGCGATATGGGAAATTTATATAATAATCGAAGGCTGTTTTTACACGGAGGCGAAGATAGCGCCTGTGAAATAATACAAGAACGTTGCCCGTCGATTATCATGCGCGCGTACAGACAGGAATCCAGTGCACTCGTACGTAGCGTAAGCATAAATACAGTACGATACGTACAAGCAAAAATGGTTATCGAGAAATTCCTCTCGTGCGTAAAACTCGGCTGATTTTTAAATAACTTCGTGATAACCTTCGCGTCAAACTTTTAGAGGACCTTGCTAGATTTGGATACACGCTCTTACGAGCACTATAATAAAATTGCAATCCTGAAGACAAAGATAATAATTAACACCGCGTGCGCGTGAGGCGTATACGCCCCATGCTGAATTTTCTATTCAAACTATTTAGTATTCTCTATGAAAAACGAACAATTAAAGAGAAATTGTTTCATACCAATTATAAACATTGTAAAACATACGTTAAAAGTGAATTGTAATAGCGTGCAAAGACCCTGCATGGCTTGAACGAAAATTAAAAGTAAGTCCAATAGCAATAAAAAATCGGCCCGACACGTAACGAGTTAAAGATAAGAAGCAGAGATTCGATTAATTGGATGTTCGTCAGTTCGATCGATTTCGAAGACAAACGTGCATTAAATAATCTCCAGTTCTTCTCGATGCGGAAAGCAGCGAGAATTCGAATATTGAGTAGCATTGGAACTTTGATCATGCTGTCCGCAAATATCGTCGGAGACGTTGGAGAATTCGATGGCATTATCGTAAATTGACCAAGATTCGTAATTTTTAATCCGTGCCAGGAGATTACACTGTACCCGCAGTTTCGTTGCGCAGTAACATTCGTCTTAATCCAGAACGACGAACTGTCGATAAGAAGGCAGACTGTGTGGCATCTCCAGGATAAGAAGGGGCGGTGTCGTGTAGTAGAAGTCGCACGATATCGTTACTCTATTACTGAAAATTACTGGTACCGATGGAAATTTTGTCCGCCTCCATCTCCCACTGCCGACATCATCATGTTGAATAGAATAAAACGTTGTACAATGTTTGAGAAAGTTTTGCATAAATGGACGGGACAAACTTTGATAAAGGTTATTGGTCTACTACCACTAATATGTCGTTACATCAGAATTCTGGTGGAAACTAATCGAAGTACATCACCTATATCCAATACACGTTTCATTGCCGACGGAATATTTGCCTACGCCGTACTATTAGGGACACTATATGTTTTGGCCACGGCTCGTAGCTTTCCAGGAACGAATACTCATATCTAATAGTGGAATTTTACCGTTCCAAATATTTATTCGGTTTTTTGATGTGGAATTGTGTGAGTATGATGCCTAGCGGTGTAGAGAGTTATATTTGTAGTTTTGAGAACTGAGCTTTTCGATATTACTCGTAGATTTTAGTATTTATCCACATAACAATGTGTACGATCATCGATTATTCCAATTATACTCGTATATCAACCGTTTTGTGCATGATTTTTTCTACAGAGTATCCTCCAGAAAAGGTATTAGGGTAACCTATCTTACATTTGTTGTAAACAAAAATTCTGAATTCATAAAGATGCATTTTTAAAAGAATCACACCATTGTGCAACAGTGTATAAAAAATGACATGAATTGATTGATATTTATAATACGTCTAAATGCGTCGGAATAGTGGTTGGTAAATTTAATGTTACGATATATTTTATTTCATATGGACAAAATCAAAGATAATTACATCACTCTGAAATTCTTCACCTTACTTTGAATTCTCTGATAATTCTCTTATCTTTGTAGTTACTTATATGTACATATTAATATTGCTAGTCCCACCATTAACTTATGCATACGACGCGCCCTAATAATACAATGTAGTGAGGTGTATTTCAAGTTTAAAGTGTTATGCAAAATCAACGTAATATTTGATGTAATATTATATAAGCAGCTCGTGATTTTCTCGAGCGTTTCTGACAAATACAAGCGAAACTTATACTTTTACGGGAGCAAGAAGTGTATGAGGTTTTGAGTAACTCCGCACCGAATACGTGCAACCTTTTGATCGAGGATCCTTCGTGCCAATAAACTTTCCCGTGCCCTTTGCAACTTTTTTCGACGAATCCGCTTCGTGTGTACACGGCATCGATCATTCGAGTGAATCCTTTCGAATTTTGCGCCGAGAATTTTCTCCTCTTCCCTTTCCAGCCGTTTGCCGGAAGTCAACCTCGATGAAGCCGCGAAGAGGATTCCTACCGAGTACCTAGAGTTCCTTCTTTTTATACCTCCACCCTCTATGAGCTAGAAACTTCCGACGGTAAATAAAAATCTCGTAGCAACGAGCGTCAAAAAAGATTTTACAACTGCATGTTGCTAATTGCGCTCGAGATTAATGAAGTACAGGAAAAATTCATAGCGTAGTAACTGCGTGATTTTAGTAAAAGTTTCTACTCAATATACAAATTTTTACTGTTACTAGTAGATGTGTATATTTATTAAATAATGTATATTCAATCTGATGTGAAAATATGTGCATTCCATGGTCAAAGTTTGTATTTGATTGCTTCTCAATACATTTATTTTATGTTAGTACGTGTGTACACTAACTGATAATTGTGCGTATTTATTGTATTCAGTACTGTATTCTGTATTCACATTACAGCAATGTGAAAAAATTAAGTACGCGAAAGAGAGTTGCGCGGGAGCATGGTAACTTGGGCGCATATCTCACGAAATACGATCAACGTGGATAGGTTTAAAAACGAAACGGTGAGAAAAGGGGCACGATTGGTCCACTTTGTTTATACTTATGTCGTTTATTTTTCTCGCTTTTTCTTCACTCCTACCTGAGCGATGTCCAGCTGTTATTCAGTTATATCGAGCTCCTTCGATCTGACATCGAGGAATTATACCCAAGAGTAAAAGAAACAAATGCAATGATATTTTCGCAACGTTCAAGGGGGAAAGGACGAGGCGCTTAGATCATTCGGTGCAAAACATCCTTCGCCAAAAATCGGGTTGAGAGAATTTGGCACCGCGAGACGACGGATGTTACGATCCTTTTGCAAAAGTACAAATCCGATTAAATTCAGGGTCGAGTAGGTGACATGTTTCTCACCAGTGACCGCTGCCCGAAAAAGGAAACTCGGAGTGGAACGACGAGGACGGGGACAAGGAGCAGCCGATAAAGCAGCCGGTTGGAGGCACGATAGTGTTGATAAATAAACACGTATCGCGGTTCTATTGAATTATAATCGTTCGGATTTGCGAAATCGCGAGGGAGATTAATCGGCCGTTTCTCCGCGCCGGATGATACATTGGAGCATGACGTACTGTTTTTCGTGAAAATAAACGAGGAGCCCCGTGATCCCGTGGCGCAAAATAGACCAAGGATCGATCTTCTGGAATTCAGGGTAGATCGTACACCATCGGTGCCTGTACGTTCGACCACTTCGTTCCTGACGCCTTGCAACGTGCTAAATTCGGTTGAGATACCGCGATTCTCTTAAATTTCCGACGCGCGGTTCTACGAACTTTGACGCGCTTCGTTATTGAACACGGAAGATTACTGGCGTCTGAAAAGGCCAATTTTTCTCAAATATTCGAGCATTAACCCGTTATATACCAAAGCCAAGTGTAAACCTAAAAAAATGCACTTATTAATTCCTTACCTACAGTAAGCTAATTAGAGAAAAAATACTTTTATTGAGCTTGTAACTTCTATAGCAGTCTGTACAAGATTTAGGTACAACGATTAAAACTAAAAGTTCCACTGCTTAGGCAGAAATAAATAAAAAACAAACATCCAAAAAAAGGGACAATGGTAAACGATGGATGAATACAAATACTCTATTCAGCGAAATAAATTATTCGTATGTAAATTTCTCATTATTTTAATGCACAGTATTGAGTATATTATTTGTTGCATATATATTTCATAACATACTTGCGATAAAAACACGACAAAAAATGGATGATTAACGTACAATTATATTGAAGATGTCATGTGGTATCGCGTCGCGCATAGAATTGCCAGCGCCTGGCTGTCTGTTTCCAGTTCTTAAGTAGTTTACCACGCATGGATAAATGCCATCGGTGATGATGGTAGAACTCTAATAAGGTATTGGAGGCAAAATTTTAAATTATGCTAATATTGAAATTGATGATCAACCGATGAAAATTTATAGTTTGATTGCAAAAACGTTTCATTTGGATGAACAGCCTTCTTAAGTAAGCATTTATTCAAAAACGATGATTCGAACACCTCAGTGCGTTCCTTATCAAGCTGAGAAGAGAAAAAACATAATGGCAAACCGATGAAGCATTATTATATATCAAGGATATTATACAACCGAATATGCGTGCAACGTACCTTAAAACTAATAGCGCAGCAACAATTTTATATTGATAAAATAAAAATGATATGTACAACCTAGTATCGGTCTTACGGGGAGAAGGAGGACCTGTTAATAGAGGACTTGGAATTAATCTCAAAACGCAGTCATAAGAAATTGTGGATTAATCGATCATAGAAGAAAAAAGTGAATTTACTTACGTTCGGTGAGGCACGTTATTGAAAGATATTAAAAAATAGATGCTAGAAAACTGAATCAAACATTGAGATGTACGGCGTACTAAATTAAAACGTTTAACTATGTACAAAGAGAAGAATATATGTGCCGGTACGCTAATGTCCTCGCAACTAGAGCAACTATTGTACTTTTAACCTTATTACTATAAAGAACGATTGTTTTACTCCTTCATTCATAGTTCGAATCTACTGAATTAAAACAATGATTATTTACGACAATTATGTACACACATTTCTATGTAAAATTACTAATATACTGCAACGAATACGTAATGTTTAGTCTTAAAATTTTGTATCACTGTTATAACACTAAACCTGGCAAATATATCAAATACGTCCGTCAGATAATAAAATATTTTTGTACCGCACGAAAATAAAAAAAAACTTGGGAAAATGTGCTATCATCCGTTTCGTAATTTTTTGAAAGTAATTACCAAGCAGTCAATTAAACCATCCCATCATTTATTTTTTTGCCTTAAGGGTACATAGTCAAAAAAAGGTTGGGAACCATTGTGTTAGCCAGTATTGTATAAACTATTTCAATTAGGGATTAAAGCGCTCCACAAATACTACCCAGGACTCGCGAAGATCGAAACGCCGAATCCTTATCGGTTCCGTTATGAAACCGCCGCTGTCACACCGTGGGGCCGATTACAATTGTCCCACTAACAAATCCCACGGTTCTGTCCGAGGGAGCGCCGGCCGTAGAAGAGCGCAGGCCCCGATTTCGAAACCCGATCACTTTCTCGGCCGATAACTCGCGGGGGATTTGACCTCCGCACGCGCGGTCCACGAAAAAAAAAACTCGGTTTCGTCTGCCTTTTTCGCTGGGAACACCGACGACGCGAGCGAGTACGAAGAGGAGGAGAAGAAGACCGGCGATAAGATAGCGGCAGCGCCACTTCCCCCCTCCCTCCTTTGCCGCTGAAATCGCCACGATTCAATTAACCGAATTAATGGCCGAATAGCCGCGCAAAAGTCGAAAACGGAGGTGACTTCATTGGGAGATTAAAGAGCCGCACGCGTGATCGCTTTCGACGGCTCTTACTCGCTTTCGATTCTCCATCGATGGAGGTAAAATCTTTGTGCCAGGCAGGGAATTAACATATTAAACTCAAAAATTGGTCAACATTGTTTAACTCATCTTATCCCAGTGCAGATTTATTACGCAAAAAATGGTAAGTTTTAGTAATACAGCGAATAGATCTATTAGATCGTTTAGATGCCGCGATGAGATGATGGGAAATCTCGGAAAAAAGTTACAGACGGAATGTGTCTGATACTGTAGCACTAGTGTTAATGACCCTGAATAAGCGACGATTTTATTTTGAAAAAGCGTCGGGCGTGGGATATCAGTTATGGTAGATACGAGGGTTGGAAATTATGAAAATCGCGTGTTTTGATGCACGCTTCATTCATTTTATAATGAAGATGCACGAATATATATTAATTAAAAAAAACATATACACGCATAAAAGAAGTATAAGACAAAGAGAATATTCTGGAAGAGAGATTATCCTATTAATCGCAATTAAAGGAAAAATTACTTTTCATATTCGTAACTTTTGCAGTAAATCAAGGCAAAAACAGGATTAACGTTGTGAAGTTTTTCGAATGCTACATTGTTTATAAATCAACGCGAATATATTTACCAAGATAATGTCCGAAATTAGAGGATGTTTTTTAACCGTTGATGAAAGACTAATCGTTTTTGTGCATCCGCGACGTTTACAATAAATCATCGTAAATGCGAAATGAACAACAATAAGGTGCTTGACCGCTACTTCGTTGAAGAATATCAGCCTCGAGACGTAAACTGTAACCGACACCAGTCAGATTTGAGGGTAAAGAGTAACTCGTATTCTGGTTTAACAGCTGCGGAAAAATTCTTAAATTATTTACTAATGACCTGAAATTCTAAACAAAAAAAAACATCATTTTTGTACATCCGTAACAATGACGATTAATTGTACTTCCATATAAAAGTATAATTCCTTGCTGATATTAACCCTTAAAATATGTCTTCGAAGTCGAGAATAAATTGTCAAGAGAATGAATAAGTTTATGTCATGACAATATATAGGTAGTTTATGTCAAGAGAATATATAAGTTAATGTTTCCAAATTTACGACGTTAGTTATTCGTTAGAAATTTCCTCTCAAAAACCGAAACTCCCCGAAATCGCAACTCATTAACCCTATTTCTGGGTGCGCATGAAAATGGATGGGAAAAGGAAAAAGGCCGGAAAAGATTCGGTTGGATTGTAGTACCTTACCGGCAACAGTTGGCCACGTAAGGTGCCAACGGAGAATAATGATTCTTTTGACGATGGAAGATGTGGTAAAAGGTTGCTCTCGCCATGACGAGGTGTACGGTTTTACGGGTCAACAAGCAAACAGAAGTCCCGACCACGCTACTCGATTTTTTCTCAGGGTCGCAACCGGAAAGCGAATGCAAGGAAACTCGCTTTGATCGCAAATGCTTTGCGTCAGAGGGATTTTATTCGACTCCATGTAACACCGGAATAAACATACCGTTTAAAGGTACTTTATAAAATGTCGCACGACTGCTACGTATGATGTTTATTAAATTATACATATATACACTAAATTTCTTAATATATCAATTATAATTAAATGTATTAAATTTAATTGAAAGAATGTAGATATAAAGGAGGTAAGAGCTAAATTCTCTACCTTTGTGTCGCATTTTCAACGATTCATTAGATTCTATAAAACTATTGGTAATTTTGAGGCATGGGATGAGAAAATTACGGGTTTATTAAAGTGTAACGTGTAGAAGATTAAGTGCCTTTATAAATGAAATAGCAAGTTAGGAGGCTTATTCGTCATCAATCTAATCGAGAAAGCATCGCTTTTGCAGAAATCTTTTGCGCTTTCCAAACAAAAGTATGGTCACCAGTTCAAGTAAAATGTATTTCAGCGTCGATCTCTCGTAGGAGTTTGGTTATCAACAAACGTGGAACGTAATTTCTCGCAATGTGCATTTCCTTTCGAGAGATAAGTGCTTCTGTCCTTGACCCAAAATCTGCTGCTATCCGTTTCGATGTATAGCACTATTACTCATATGAGTTTCGATGAATGGCAGAGCAATTTTTGTTTTCAAAAATTTCTAGCGGCTTTCATGCTTTCCAATTTAACGGTATCTTAGGAAATTAGTTTAATGGTTAAACATGGAATGCTACGCCCAAATAATTCATCTATCAATATAAATCTTGCAATAACGATCGTAATTACTCATTGCAATCATACCGTAATCTACCATAACAGAGAAATATCGTTTCCCAAAATTATCGAGAATAGCTACAAATTCTTTCAAAAATAAGACCTTCGCAATTTCTTTCTTATACAATAAAAACGTTTCCTTATTGAATAAAGACTACTCGTAACAAAGGTCCTGACCAAAGTTCCAGTTATCTCCTTTGCCCCCTATACTTTTCAGAAACCATTTTGAGTGATATGTCTTGTGTTGGTTGTGAACACAGCAGTCGATGTCAAAAATTCAGTGCATAAATCTTCGGGATTTTGCACATTTTCATTGCGTTATTCGAGGTATTTTGGTCCTTACCCATATACGATAGTCAATGTTGAAAGGAGGATGACAGAGGATGAAATAAAGAGAGGAAGAGAGAGGGAGAGAGAGGGCGAGGGAGGGAGAGAGAGAGAGAGAGAGAGAGAGAGAGAGAGAGAGAGGGACAGAGAAGGATCAAATGTGAAAGAGAAAGAAAGAGAAGGAGAGAGAATCGAAGAGCGACGGTTGGTCACACGTGCCGGCCTCATCCCCGCCGTGGGATTTAACGAGCGAAAGGCGTTTCGAGTATCCATAGGAATTCCTCATCATCGTCAAAAATAGAGCAGGCCGGGGCGGCGAGACTTTGAGGCGCAGATCCGCGAATTTTCATGCATACGCCGGTCCAACAAAGTGTGCGCGGGCTTTAATTCCGCATCTGGCCTCCCGCCGTCCATTATCGCCCCTTACGATCCTCGTGCGATGATTCGACGCGTAAAATTGGCCGGCTATTTATCGCGGATACGGTTTACATATTCGATAACGCTCCGACCGAGGCAACGGACGTAGGCGAGATCAATTAGTCCGGAATGTAATGCCGCGACGGGAAAATGGAGAATCAACAACTGGAAAGGTGCCTCGGGGCAATAATCGAGGAATCCAATCGCTTGGATTTGCGGAGTTTCCCTCCAAAAATTACAGATCGAAATACTCGGAGGAAAATTGGAAGATTCCGGAAATAGTTTTTCATTATCGAAAAGTATTAAAAATCCCATCGAAAATTGGCGATCGAAATATTTCTCCAGCAGAATTTCTCTGGAGAACATTAGGCATCGTTCTGTTACTCTTAGGCCATGTTTCTGGAGTTTAAGTGTTTCAACGCTGATACTCAATGAAGACGTAAAGTAAATAGATCCATTTTATCAGTAATCATCGTGCATTCTATATGCGTTGGTGGCGAATTATAGAAAATCTAATAAAAAAAATGCAAGATGCATTTCCACGGCTTTGTAATGCTGGTGTTAAATTTATGCGCGTGCAAGGATTTTCTGTTGCCCATTTAAATAGCATGGGCTTGTGTTGATTACTCGGTAACGAGTATCCTTAAAATCTTTTTCCGCGTTTTGACAAGAAAAATGCCTTTCAATTATGAAATATCAAGCGTTTTCCTCGTCACAAAAATTTCCGATTATCTTTATGACGCTTGATTTTTCCTGCAACATGTGGATTACTAAGAGGGTCTACAACGGCGATTCTGTATGTTTCACAGCGCATTGATCGATAAAGTAATTCTAAGCATGGAAATGAAGAATAATACTTTCTTTCTGTGAGGATACAACTTTAACAAGATTCAGCGTAGCCAACAACTTTGATAAAATACGACAAATCCGCAAAGACCGGTTAGGGAAGTATACATAGTACACTAATTCTCGTATTACTGAATTGATGTGCAATCCGCTTTCCACCCGCGCGATCTGACCTTTTCTTCCTTTTTATATTCTGCCCATATATCGCAACTTCTCTATAACCCACAGTGACTTTGAACTTAAGTTACGGTTACGTGTTTTGTTCTAAGTTAGCCTGTCTTTCATATCGACTAACTTATCGTATTCCTTACATAAAATTAGATATCACCTCTATGGTATTAACACGCTGTCGTTGATTACAACGATTTGACAGTTCGTCTTTCGATGTAATCCAACTTTCAAGGGTTGCCTTAGCACGTGACTTACTACGATTTTTGATTTTTAGATTTTTCCATGTATACGCAGTTCTAGTTTTAGAACCAAAATGAAATTTGCGTCGCGGAGGATTAACCGTCGACGATGATTATCTTCGAACGTGTAAATCGTCCGGCCAACCCCTTCTCGCGTCTTTTTCGCCACTTTGCCTTTAGCAAATCGCTATTACGCAACAAGCGCGATCCCGTGGGCGTTTCATCGCGGCCGTTTTGAGCGTCTACACGTGTACACACACGTGGCCGCGACAAGCGTTTTAACACTTCGAGAATCAGTGCGTTTCACTTCGCCTCAGCCACGCCGACCTTATATAACTTTCGCATCGATACCTCGAGACTAATCACGTGCATATTCACAGAAGCCCGAAATCGTCTTAGACGATTAATGTTATTCTTTTTTTAACGACTAATTGAATTACGTTTTTTTTAATACTTAATTCACGACAGCTTTACGATTTAGGAGCTTGCTTTATTACAATTATGTTGTAGCCATGTTTCGTAACGAAATGTTCCAATTCTCTTTAGAGCGACATATTACCTTTTGTGTGTACTAATGAAGCATATTAAAGATAACTGAGAATCATATTAATGATTAATTACAACGATAAATATGCTATTTGCTATGCATTTACATGATTAGTAATAGCAAGCTAATAAATTGTGTGTTGCGAAACGCACGGTAATTTATTTTAAAGATACACGGCACATCCTTTTAATTATTTATGCTAATTATTATTATATTCAGGGTCAATTTAATTTGCAAAAGGAAGCTGGTATGGCGCGTATCATAAAATACATCATGATTGAAGTACTCCATACGTAGAGAATGCGACTAATTGTGTGTACACAATTTGACTTACAAACGCCCTGCATAAGTCTTTTACAGAAGACTTTTATCTGAAAGCTTTTACATAAGCGATAAGGCCTGGGCATTGCTCAAACGTAGACAAACACAGATGAGTTTTTTATTTATTGAAAACAAAATAATTAACCGTACGTATAAGCCAGCGTGCAAATGTACTACGTTAACCACGAATCAAACTGCGACAGTGTTTATTTACGTACATAGGGCGTGTAATGTTAAAACCATTCGCCTACGTTGAGAGCTCGTTATATCATTGCTGGGACCTTTTTTCCACGGCCTATTTTTTTGCTCCTGATGCGGGGGATTGCCTCAAGTCACAATCCACGTAAATGCATATTTGAGAATGACAGTGGTTTTCAGAGCATTCTCGTCTCTCAACGTTTTTACATCGCCGCCCTTTCGCAGGATTTCGACGATTATTTCGTCGTAAAGCTAGAAATCAGATTTGTGACGATTGTTTCGCAATAAAGGCGAAAAATATCGTGTCGCAATACGCACAAGGTTACAGAATTTTCCTACAAAAGGTATGGTCGGGTAAACTGGACAAAAGCAGATATCGAAAAGTGGAAAGTTACATTGAAGACAAAGTTGAAGTATGTAAACACAAAGCCAAATAGTATTTTCTTTTCACAAAAAGGGGAAACAGACTTCTCAAACAATGAAGAATACAAATTGTCAAAGTAAAGTGCGCTAATGCCGATAATTCGGCACCATTAAATAATGCTCGTGCACATGATCGAAGGTAAGAAGTTTCCACTACGTTGCGCAACCTGAATATTAACGCTTTGATGATCGCCAATACAACATCGGAATAATTTGGTTACCAACTGTTAATATCTGCTACGGTCACATTGACGCAATCCCATATTAATTTTTATTTATGCATTTTAAAGAATTTATCGGAAGCTTGTATATTTATAGGACTCTGATTTTTCTATTTTACCGTACGAAAGGAAAGAAAAGCCACATGCCAGGAGAGATATTAGAATGACATATTTGTCTAGTTTGGACAATATTAATTATAACAGCTAGTTTTTCGTCTTTAGCAACGGGTCAAAGGCTAAAAGGAAGTGCTTATCGAATCATTAGCCGACAGCAGGAAAGAGCGGGAAGCTTTCATTTATTTCGCGACATTGACCGTTATTACGCAATCTCTTAGAAAAATCATGAGCAAGAGATATTCTTAAGATAATCGTACGGTTTAACGCCCGAGGAATCGGGAGATATGACGCTCAACTAGGGCCAAGTGTTACAGCAATCACGACCATACTCAATTAACTCCGTTAACACCAGAATGGCCGAACCAGGCAAAATGACTGGATAGTTGATTCTTAGAAAAATTGCGCAACTTTATAACTACGCATCTATCGAGGTTTTCCACGATTTTATCGCACCGTGTGGACGAATATATCGATCTATTACCATTTTTCTTATCTTCTTCTTCATTCAACTGGTATATGATATACGTAAATATGTTTGGAATGCCGATGATATAAAAACTAATGAAGGGAACTAACTCTGGAAAATTTTTCCATCCGGGTCCATCCATTTCTATGCATTTGAGTTTGCACTCAAATTGCCTTATAAAAGTACACAACGTGTTTACATTATATCTCGAATGCAAAACCGACGATTATTTCAGTTTCACGGGAGAGTTTCGGAAGGACGTACGACGGAAGCCACGCGTTTCTTCTTCTTGTACCTACTTATAAAGCGGATCTCTTTTTGACGAGGCAGGCAGTAAATTCGTAGGAGAAAAAAAGGGAGAGAAAAACGGGTTGAAGACGAATAGGAAGGTGCCGGCGGAGGAGGAAGGACAGGACGCGGGGGAGAAAAGGAGATAAAGGCAGAAAGTGGGGGAGAGAGAACACGGGGAAAGAGGGAGAGAGTAGGAAAGAGTCTGGAGCCAAGCTGGCTGCACGAGAAGGGGCTCGTCTTCGATATTTACACGCCGATGTTCATTAGGTGGGGACAGCGAAGCCTATAAGACACGAGAGGACAGCCCCCGGTACCAATAGTCGCAAAACAGTGAATGTGCGGTGTAGAAAAAGCTCTTCCGTTCCACAACCAGCGCGATTGATCAGGCGCCGCTGATAAAAAAAAAATACAGGCAAAAATCGTTTCTTTAAAATCGGGAGTCCTGATCGCAGCGACGATAATAGAGACCAACGTATGTTGGCTCAGTGATGACTTAGAGTGGTGAGATTGGAAGAACGAAATAGACTGGGCAGCGCGCCGAGTGTTTCTTTTTTCGAATAGCCAGAGCTAAATAACGAACGAGAGGTTTCCTTTGTATAACGAGAGGATCGGTTCGTCCCTGATAAAAAGAGGTTGATCCAATTTTTCGAGGATTCGATTATTTGCAGTGAGTATAAAATCGTTTTTCTATATGGCAGTAGTTAATACGCTCTCATGGCTTTCAAATCCGTGGAAATGCTCTGAAAGTCGTTGCTCATCTAAGGTTTTCTCCGTACGTCCTTTCTCTTCGATTTAAACTTGGTTATCGTGGCTGATGCATTGTAAATTTAACGGTACATTAACACAATAAAATTTCAGAGCGATCGAAATCTTAGGTAACCGACTTTATGAGTTACAACGAATTCAAGAGCATACTTAACATTAGAATTACCAAATTTATTAACATAATAGGTCAGTCATTTCTTTTTATATTGGACAACTTTTTGACAGTGCATTCGCTGAAATTTTTCATTGATTCTATTATAGTAAGTAGATCGTTATATTGATCTGCCAATATTTCCTCTTTGTCCTCTTTTCTTCTTCTTCTTTCATCTTTTTAAGTTATGTGTCTTAAGATTTGAAATATTAAATATGTCTAAGCAGTAGCTGGTATTACTGGTATTAAACGATAACGAAAACCAGGGAAGAAATTTTTATAATAACGAAAGTAAGCTTCAACAAGAAATACACCAAGGTTATATCGAAGTTTAATTTTCTCAACTATTTTGAGCAAGGATATATGAGCATTTCGAAGTAGAAAATCAAAGCTGAATTAAATCTTCAAACTATACGTCCGAAAAGCCAAAGGAAGGCTGTCAAGCAAACTTATTTGATCGATTTTGGCATTATTTTCAATTTATTTTTATCTACTCCCTGTGCGACGTTAAAAAATTCAAGCCAATTATACAACAATGTTCTTGTTTTCTTGCGGATGCAATATCCCTATTGACAAGTGATAATTAGTTCGTTCCACTTCGTTGAAACCTGGCGAATTTTTGACGCGTTTTCGAACAACTTTGCAAACTTTTCATTGTGCCGAGAACACAAACGTGTAGCGAAAAAAGTGCTGTGTCTAACAAATATCACCTAACAATACAACACGATGGTTGTATAAAGGTTGTCAAAAAGTCGAGATAAAAACGAGGAATTCCTAGTTGGCATCACATCGCTCCCTACGAGAAAATCATCGTGTATCGGTACGCAAAACGACATAGGGGCCAGTTTCCTGCGGGAATCGTTCGATAGATTCCGCGATAATCGAAGAAAAGCAAAGGACGATAAAAGAACCGCGACGGTTGCGGCTCTCCGCCAACGGAAAATTTCTCGTCGATAGAAACGGAGAAGAGTGGGTCAAGTGTATGACGCGGGGATGGATGCCGCGAACCAGAATCCGCGCGTGTCAGAAGTTAACTGCTCGCGATTTCTGCAGAAACAAATTTGAGCCGTTTGATCGATCGCTTTGCGACGTCATTTGCGACACGAAGTCACGTGCAACCGCCTGTAATAGCTTGCACTCCAAGGATCGAGGTTCGATGGCACCGTCTTCGTGTCAGTGATAATAATAATGGTTTTAATTACGCGCCCCAAACGCGTTTAAGCGACTTGATGGATCCGGTACACAAACTTGAACTACGTATCCGTTAGCTAACATTCTACTCCCACTAAAAATTCAGCGACCATAACCTTGTGGTATCACTTAGAGTCATTTAAATCTACTATACCTTCTACTTAAACAAACTAAGAAATATCAACAATTACAATAAAGCATCACTTCCATGCGGGAATTCTCAATGTCCGATAAACTGTGTACACTATACATTGTATAAAAACATACTATACTCGATATAATCCATGTCAACGGTACGTCGATAATCGATCGATCCCGAGAAAATCAAGCGAACCATCGAAAAATCCTGTGGTCCCAGCTACAAGGAACCCGCTGATGCGTAAAAAGTGGATCAAGAAGTGTCGTGAAAGAGAAAAAGAAGAAACAAAAGAGAAAAAAAGGGACAGAAACAACTGAAACGGAAGAGAACAAACGAAAGATAAATCGAGAGAGGGAGCGAGGGAGGGACAGAGGGAGAAAGAGAGAGAGAGAGGAAGAGAGAGAAAACGAGAAAGAGAAAGAGTAAGAGAAGAAGACGAAAGATAGACGGGGAAAGGAGCTGAGGGGAGAAAGGGATAGGAACAAAGGTGAGAGAGCGAGAAAGAAACGAAAAGGAGAAACAACGAGCGATCAGCGGACAAGCTCGAGGAGCGCGAGTCGAGTCGGAAGGTGGCAACCCTCCTGAGGCCACCCCAGCAGAACTCCGTCTCCTAAGGAATGTACCGGCTCGTCCGGCGGAGGGTCAGATAACCCTGTAAAAATCTTCCACTCGCCAACGGTACGAATCTCCGCGTACGGCTGATTAATGGTTTCCTTGTATCCGATTCCGGTATCGGGTTTGTTCGCCGTAAACAAGAGAACGGCGGGGGCGAGGGACACCGTGGAGAGACGGTGCGAAAGGGGAAAAGAATGGCGTGGCAGCGCGGTAGGGGGCGGTCGCGGAGAGGGGGAGGGGGGCGTAAGCGGCGTGTGTTTACGCGGAAAGTGCAGCAGATATCCCATTGATAGTATTGCACTCTATGCGCTCCTCCCTGCCGCGGCTTTTGTCTGCTCTCCGGTCTGCACCCGAGCAAGGAACAAACCTCCACCGATCGTGATTCATTCTGGTTTATTCCTCTCATAAGTCCATCGATAACTCCGGTTCCCACAGTTTACTCTTCCTTTCCGGTCTTGTAGATCGTAGCGTGGGGTAGAAGGGGAAGAGGAAAAGTCAGACGTTCCTCCTTATTCAAGCTTTAAGATGTGCAGTGGACCATCTGTGATTCTAGTGTTTTTTTTGGGAGGGATACCGTGTTTTGACACTAAAACTACTAAAGGGGTCAAAATGACCGGTCGATCGTTTCTTAGAAAAATCGCTGTATTTGGCAAGAGAACATTTTTTGAAATATTTCATGATATTACCGCGAACTAATCGTTCTATCGATCTATCGACGATTCTTCTTAATAGTCTTTTTGTTTAAGGATATACTAGGTATACACAAATATGTACAGAGAAGGGCTGGTAGGTTTAGTGTTAACACTAGAATTACCGGCCATTATCGCAACACATCTGGAATAGATACGCTATAAGTATCTATGAACAAAGAAGGGAAGGAAGAGGAAGAGTAGATAGATCCATTTATAGGTTCCTATGCCAAAGTAAAATGATGAAAATTCGTAGAAAATGCATAGCTTCAAATTTGAAAGTTCAACAAAAAATGACAAATATGCAAAAGGTAATTTGACTAGAAAGCCACTCTCAGCTTTAATAAAACAATTATAAACGATGAGGTGTAGATCAAATGGTTTAACACTTGATTTGAGAAAAAAATAAGGAAAGACGCTTTTATGTTTTTTCCCGAAATGTCATCAAAGTAGAAAAGACTTCCTTGCCATCGTAAAGAGTTTCCAGTGCTTCCCACGTCCTTCTTAGGATGTATATCACGTATATCTAGAAACATGCTCGTTACAAGTAAAAAAAGAACGCAGGTAAGGAAAACGTAAGAATGCGCATCTCCAAGTTGCATACCGATTAAAATTTCCCGGTGCTGGAAGAAGATACCGATAATTAATGAAGACGTCCATTGTTCGCGGTAGACGGAGAACTGCTGATGATTTTAATTAATCGAGCACTCTGGAGGAGAATCCGCTGTACTCAGCCGGTTTTATTGTAAATTATTAATGACACGAGTCGCTTGCCTCGGATGATAATCCAGGCAACACGTTTTTTGTCACGTTGGTGCACGTGTTCCGCTTCGAATGCGCGAAACGGATCGCCATTACGGGAAGGTAATTCAATTAATTCACGGTCTTCCGTGAACAAAGAGAGACGTCGTTATGTTCACCTTAATTGTCCGATCTCAGAATTCTGCTCGCCCATAATTTGCATGAGCTCATTTTCCAACACCTCCGTTGGACACTCTCCCACAAAGGGTGATGATGTTATTGAATTCTGGCTACGCAGTGTAAACGACATGTGCACACGAGCAATGAGATCTTGGGACAAACATTACCACGATAAAGTGGATTTTCCTGCTTCACACGCTAAGTTTCAGGAAATACGATATGTAACCGTATTACTGTTTTTATCGATTACTAGAATTATGACACAAAGCGTTGGTATTTGTACTTGATAGGATATATCGTTGTTTATGATTACGAAAAAAGAGTTACAAGTAGAGTAGGTATACTATCGCTTACACGGGATTCGGAAGATCGTGTAAGAAATTCAGTGCCTTTTTATAACTTGTGTATGTAAACTTAACATGCGACTTAGACGTTCTCTGTCGTACACTTTTCAGATAAAAGAATAAATTCTCAGATAAGACGGATCATCGCCGATTACGCAGGAAAATCCGGCTGGTCGAGGATCTTTTTTGTTTCCAGCTGTCATATAAGATTCCGTGGCTGGCCTCAAGGTATTTTGTAACGCGGTTTTCTTCTCGCGACCGCGTTCTTTCCGCTTATCAAGGTCACCAAAACATCGATAATCTCTGAAGCTATCTCTCAGCGGCCGTGTACACAGATGAGGCGTGATTAACGTATCGGTCAAGCTGTGCGCGTTACGATTGATTCCGTTGGTATCTCCGCGATACTGCGGGCAGAGGCGAAATTAAGCAATAAACCGCCCCCGTCGTTAAATGTAGGACCACCAGAGAGTTGCGAAGTAAGCGAAAAATTTGGTTGATAATGATAAATTTTATATTTTATATTAATGATAATTATATATATATGGAGAAAAAATTCTGGAATGTGACACTGATACGTATTGGAGGAAAAATAAGTTGTACTAACGTGTGTACAAAAATACGTAGTCTCTTAGCTGTGAGAGTGTGAAGTGAGCGAAAAATTTGGTTGATAATAACGAACTTTTACATATATATAACACACAAGGCATCAAAAGATATAAAGCAAAACTTCAAAAGTGCATTCTTCGTATGTAGGAGGAAGGAATTATTTGTATTAACACGGGCCTGTAAACACATAATTTCCAAGATTCCAGAACATTGCAAAACATCTGGTAGATAATGATGAGTGTTATATGTACATGAAGGTTTAAAATGCACAGTTCAAAATTTTGAAAAATATCCTGGAAAGACGTTCATTTTTATCGCTTTGACGATTTTGGTGTTAAAGAAGCAGTTATTACGTTAATGGATATTCAACATGCGCTTACCTCCGTCCGTTCCTTTGGTCAGCAGCTGCCTAAGGATGGCGGTTTTCTCCGTATAAGCGTCGACAGCCGCGATCTCGGCGCAGATGCGTCGAAAAGTTCGAAACGCGTCATCCGTCGAAGTCGAGACGCTTTTCTTCGGCTGATCGTCGGTAGCACTAGTCGAAGACGCGTCATTGTCTTTCACTTTTATCCTCTTCGATCCTTTAACCGGGCCCCCGCCCGAATTCTGATTGGAGTTTCTTTGCCGCTTCTGCGCTTGAGTCGCAGTTGTCTTTACACCCTTCAACGGAGCTACGCAAATTGATTTTTAACGCTTTACTAAATATTCTTGATACATATTCATACTCGAATTCTGAAACTGTGCAAAATAAATATATCGATAATATTTGTTTGTGTTCAGATTATCGGAAATTGTATTATGGTTTCATGAAGTAACTCGTTATCCTGTCATTTATTTTTTTATATAAATTTTAATTTTAACGGTATCTTTTCGATATACTTGGCAACGCCTTGATAAGTATGGTTATATTCTACCGTATAAAATCGAGATATTGGACACATTTTATCTGTTGAAATGCTCCGGATGTACCTTTTACCTTTATTTCACATCTTACAAAAATTGTTTTCCTTCTTGAGAAGTTTATTGCAGAACCAAAGGAAAATGTCACTGAAATGTAAAGCGAACTTAAATTGAGAGGAGAAACGCCGATAGAGCATTTGAATTATTTTGCGCAACAGGTCGTAGGCACTTGTTGGATCGATACGTTCGTATAATGAAATGGGTTAAAAGACCGTCAATGTACCTTGCCGTAAGTCAATTAGCTTATTAGGGCATAAAATTGCGGTAAACTACGATTCGATTTTCCACTATATATAGAATCATTGAGATGCATTGAATTAGAGTCAAATAATATTCATTAACTCATAACGGAGTCATACGTTACTTGTTAACACAATTTCTTCAGAGCGAATGTCAATTATATTTGGAGATAACTTATGTTGTATAAAATCGATAACTACAGATTTACTAGATCAAAGGTAAAAAGAGTAAGATCTTTAGAATTCGATCATACTATGTTTGTATCAAGGATTTCTTCTTCGACTTTGATCAGCGAAAGAATGAAAAAACTGATAAGATGGAATGTGCATCAATTTAAACAGTATCATTCTACATTCAAAATACAGAATATTTCCTAATCGACATAAAATACGTTCATATTCCCAATAAACGAATAAAGCTACGAATATGTCACAATTTTTCCTGGGAGAATGTAATTATATCGACATTAATAGGAGACTATTTTCAACGACTATGTACGTCATTCCTATTTACAAGCTGCACGTAAAATGGCAACGTAAATTAATGTTCCAGCAATCGGTCAAACGGACGATAATGGCGGACAGATAATTTATGGATATAATTTGTATATTCGCGATTTAATTACGCCAATTAACACTGCTCATTCGCGCTTTATTGCGATAAGCAAAGGAAGATGGATAGACGTTGAGTTTCAGCACGTTTCCCCCGAGAGAAGAGTAGTCACTTCTTTGAAGGAATTTTCTCTAATTCTGGGAATAATAATTTAGTATGATATAAACGTCGATCAAACGATTGGATGAATATTTTACACATTCGAGAGGTCGTACAGAGTATAAAGCGTGCTTAAATATAGTTGGAACGTAATTAAAATTAAAAACCGTCAAATGGGAAATTTAAAAGTATAACACTCGGATTAAAATATGTAATTGATTAGTTTCAAATTAAGTCTATTATTAATCTATTAGCCAGAGAAATGGATTAACTAACCATCCTACAATTTCCTTATATTGAGAGAAATATGAATTCGAAAATCAAAACTCGATCATCATACTTTTAAAACGTGAGTTAATCATTCTCGAGTAGTGTATTGTCACCATGAGGTTACTAGATCATTGCATACCTTACACTCTGCATTTCGCCACATTTCAAAGTATTTTTTACACTTATCGCTAAAAAATTATAAGATTAACAGTTTAATGAAGGTTTGAATATTAACGTTAGAATATCAGGACAGTAGGCGTACAGCGTGTAGAAGAAAAGCATCGCTTTCCAGCGTCGAGATCACCGCGAGCAGCAGGAACGTACGACGTACCCTATATACCCCAGAAAAATGCAAAGCCTATTGGCGCTTCGTGCTATGCATTACAACTGTCTTTTAATTAATTTGGCATTTTGATTCCTCATTGACATTATGCAATTAATATTTCATAAATTTTGAGTAACGTGCATTAGATTTATAAATCTGAAGAATATATCAACTGTGAACCGCCAAAATTGAACTGATTACTTTCCTTGGTTATAATTCTTCTTAAACCTCTTCCTCTTCTTCTTTAAAATTTTTTCTTCTAAAATCTTACTTTCTGAAGTTCCATAGAACTGATTATCATACCAAACTCTAGCCGCCCGATCCAACTTAATGCTTGATTATACTTACATGATTTCTCGAATTCGTCGATCTTTTCCCGTATAACGTCCCGATCTTCGTCGTTGAGGTCTTCCCAACCGCTTATGTCTTCCTCAGGATCGTCTATCTTCTTGGTCGTTGCCCTCTGCTTGGCAAAGACTTCGAAAAGGCAGCTTATATGATGCCAAGCTTTCATCTTCCCTTCGGAGAAAGGATTTGCCATCAGTTTGGCTATCCTGATGGTATCCTTGTTGATGGGGCATTTACATTTTTTACATTTGGCCCTTCCCGTTTTTGCACGTTCTACAGCAAATGGCTTCTCCGTTTCCTTTTCCTCATCCGACATTTTCTGCAGAAGGGATATTTTCCAATAGATGTTTTTGCAAGAATGAAAAAACTTTTTTTTTATATCTATATTAATTTGTATTTATATAAATAAGTATTAAACTTCCTGTGTATCGATGGCTCTGAAACAGTTATGTTGTTATGCCTAATTATCTCAAGAAGTAGCCGTCCAAATTAATTTTTAATAATGCATAGATTAGTGCAAGAATTACGATTTTTATGTAATATTTTTAATGTATAGAAGATAAAATTACACTTAGAAGCAATAATTCTCTCTATTGGTTAATAATAGTCTTAGGATGATATCTTCATAATGTGGCGCACTCACGACAAATATAATTGTTGCACAAATTAAAAAATATATTTTGAAATAATTGTTTTTAATCTTTGATTTTGATTAAATGCTTATTCGTAGTTATCAAAAATCGTTGTTCGTTGAAGAATATTACCAGAGTTTAGAGGAAACGTTCAGGCTAAGGAGTAAGAACGCACGCTTACGCAAACAGGTGGAAAGTAGTTTGTGCTGAGTATTGGTCAGACGATTACGTCAAGCGTTGCTCACGTTCCTACGCCGTTTTAATCTTCTACTTTTGCATAAAACGACCCTTATTGTACACGCCCCTAATACACGGTTCGTTATTAAACAACTCACATATATATACAGTAACTAATGTTTCACGAAATTTAATGTTTGATCCTCAACGAAGGATGTATATTTTGAAATATCATACATGTCGTAATCATGATGTTCATAGTAAGCTTACAAAATTATCAGACTTTCAGATAATACATATAACGGCTAATTATAATGTAATAAGTATTATATAATATCAATTAAAATCAACTATATCTATAATATAATATAAACACAATTGGATTGTAATCCTGCAAGTCAGTATCTCATAGTATTTAAAGCAAGGTATAAAAAGAAAGTACCTCCTTCCATCTATCTTCCAATCATTTCAATCATTCTAATCACTCATAGCGTTAAAAGTGAAAGAAACGCGATTGATGAAAAAAAACGACTTTCTCCAATAATTGAATCTTAAATTTCCGCTGCCGTCGAGTACTTTTAACTCGCCATTTTGCCGGGCGTGTAATTTTGCTAAAGAAGCGGCGAAAGAATGCCGATACGATAAGGCGTTGCCTTTAATTGAGCGCCGACGATAAGTAGCGAGGGGTGCTTATCGTTGAATTCACATGCCGATTGGCGGACGTCCTCGCACCGAGGCATCGATAAACAATGGCAGGCCGTACATCTAATTTTAAGCATTCGCTCATAGCGTGCCGCTTTGGCCATTATCGTTATTATAAATCCTGGAGGTTAAAAAAATTTCGTCCGTTTCGAACCGAGTAACTCATGCAGTAATTTATATTTTATCTGGAGTGCGCAACAACTTGAAGCGGAAGGGTAGCTATATCTTCATCGGTTACATTTGCGGAAAGTGTCACTATATGCTTGATCATGGAAACGAGAGATTTTAATCTGAACATTTTTATTATAATACTGGATTTCCAATACTTTATCCTAATACTATTTTTTGTAATACGTCGTTGCAGTGCTGTATTTGACAATATTTTTGTAATCTGTTTGTATGTAATAGATTTATATTCATAGAAAATAAATTAATTTTTGTATTCGATTTATACATTCAAAATACCCGGTGGATCATATTTCTTAAATTCGTGACAGCCATAGGTAGATATACGATACAAAAGTTTAGCTGGCGTGAGAGCAGAAAGATCTGGGTTCGAATTGAGCATTACTACTAATGAATTGTCCGCGTGATACGTGCACTGTAGTTCCAGTGGCATAGAATTCATATTTAAATTGTACTCTCGGCAAAATGCTCTCGGTAAATCGACGCTAATAATCAAAGAAGCAAATTGACATAGAATACGATATCCTGTCGCGTATAATGTAAGTACTTAAAAGATTGAATAATGTCTGTTGTGCACAAAACTCCTGCAATTTTATCATAGAGATCAGCCATTAAAGTATGATTAATAAATGGCAATTATTTCTGGAGTCAACATCTGAAACAATGCTTCTTTATTGACACCTGTTCGACTAATTTAACTGTCGACTCATCATTTGCGGTGATGGGTCAACGCTCATTACAAGCTTGGCTAGAAAATCTTTTTCGGTACAAATCGATTGCAAACGAATATCATTGCCCCGCGGGATTGTGAAATTATCAGAAATTCGATTAAGGTGTCAGTCAATTAAGGACGTTATCGTCGTTCCGCCGTTACTCGTGTGAATTCATATTCAATCGGGAGAGACAGCTGCATGGATAGAAACGATCGAGGAATTATTTATCATCATTACTTATGACGCAATCGATAAAATCTTCGAAAAAGTGGCGCAAGATTGAACGCAGAGCCCAATCTATAAGAAATACGCAAGCCAAATGTTTAAAAATCTGAGGGTATCCAGATTGGTAGAAGGAAAGAATAAAATTCAAGAAAAGCCAATAAAAAAATTCAACTTTTGGAAAAAGCATTAAATCGCGATTTTGTACTAGAAAGGAAAGAGTCTAAAAACTATAAACTACTTCTTTATTTTATATATGTGTTGATGTAGAGAGCGAATAAAATCATTTTTGAAAATATTCCTGACAATACTCCTGACTATCCTTTTTCTCGGAATTGTATATAAATTAAGCAAATTCGAGCAAGAGGATGGTCAGGAGTAATTATATCTAATACCATTACCAATGGTCGCAGAAGGTAATCCGTACCTTTGACCGCACATACATCTTTACTGGACAAGATTATAAATGACTTCCATGCCGGGGTTTTTCACACTATTAAGAACTGGATAAAAGTAAGAAAATAATTAATACATTTACGCATACAAAAGGTATTTTTAATTAAATGCCGATATCACGATGTCTTACCACCTCATATTAACAATTTACGTACACTAAGTATCAAATTTTACAATTCCTCCTTTTACACTAAACTTTGCTCTTCATTCTCTACTCTCAAAAAAAGGAGACTTTAAAAAATATATATGTATATATAGCTTCATAAAATTGTCTGCAGTAATTCTCATCGTGTTAATTTCATAATTGACTAAAATTTTATGTCGTACGGTATTTAGCTAGAGCAAGAGTTGTGCGTACACAATCCCTATAAATGCACGCGCGCTAGTGCGCCACGCAATTCTATGTCATATATTTATAATATGAATTCTCATCCTTATAACGAGTCGTATTTACAAAAATCGATATCTGCCTTACAGCGAGACTTCAAATTTCAACTACCTACGCTATCGTCTACAAAATATTTCATTCAGTCCTCCGAATTGCATCTTCTTCTCTGTCTCTTTCTCTCCTCTTTCCTCTCTTTCATTCTCACATACATACGCACATACATACACCCAATTTCTCTTTATTTTTCTTCCCCTCTTTTACTCTCTCGCGTGAGCATGTAACTTTCTTCCTAATGTTTTGGCTATTTTCCTTTACACCGGTTTTTCTTCTTTTGCTCTTTAACGCCGATCCCAACGTGATCAGGAACCCTTCGGTATTTACAATCTTGGGGAACACTTTAGATCGAGACCCAGTTCCTATCGCTCCTCGAGGATTATCCCTTCCAAAACGAATTTCATGCATAAGTACCTCCCCTTTTCCTATTATCGCCTTACGTACTACTGAGGCAAGAATAACAAACTATCGTGTCCTCCTTCCATTACGACCAAAAGGCTTCGGTAAAGACCATAAGCGAGATGGAGAAACGTTTATAGATACACACTATGCTCTACTTTATACGCAGAAATGACGTCAGATCGATCACGAATACGATCATCTCTCGATGCATCGCGTATGGCTTCTTTCACATGTTCACCAATTACAACCGGCCGGTAGCAAATTGAATGGTGATTTTATTGCTTTCGTATTATGTGCATGGCACCTAGATCTCTCCAGTTGGTGTTTTCATTGAATCGTAATCCGATGTTCCAATACTTTGTCTAGTACGAATTTATTGGTTATAATCTACGCGTGTAAAAGCAGGTAAGTTTCTGGTACAGGGTTAGAACAAAATTTTGTTAAATCGGCTTTATATACGTCGATTTCTTCGGTGAGAGTTCCCTTTTGCTATGTAATCGGCATTTCAACATATACTGAAAAGTATGAAAGTTACAATAACTTCACGTATTCTATTTCATCCGGTGTAAACCAGCTGGTTGCAACTGGCGTGTGTGAAAGTAACCGAGTTTTTGGTATCGTACCGGAACTTAATTCCGTTAATCTGACTTCGTGGTTATCGCGGGCGTTTATAATGTCTCTAATTGAACAGCCCTAAGTCCGGCCATTCCTAATCGGCTAGGTAGATTGGTGATTCATCAAATTCACTGTATTCGTAGAGAATGTATATAAGATCCGCGGTAGATACCTATATTCTTCCCTGCCAATGGATTTACTTATTATGACGTTACACAGTACGTTCCAATTCCTCTGTGGTATTGGTACGAGTTCTATGCACGGGTATCTGATACTGGACTAGCTTGATATCGTTTTAATTTCGCAGCTATCTAGCCCTTGAAACATTTCCACATATTAATCTTACCCCAAGGGGTATGTCTCGCTCGGTGCGTATAGGACGATGCACCGTGTAAAAGCGACTTGGCCAATCCAAACCAAATGTGAAGCATTGGACAATGCTCACCCGTCTCTGTGCAAGAGAAATCTAAACTATTGATGCACGATACAACGATACACCGCGCATGCGCAAATGTCTTCGTGAAGGAGCAACCGCCGATATTGTACTCGTACAATGAACGTATCCACAATCATCTCTGTGCGAGAATAATCTAACTGATCGCTGCACGATAGAACGTTACATCGCGCATGCGCACACGTCCTCATGTTAGATCGATCACCGATATGCACCCGCAGAACGATGCAGCGCATCATGACACCCGCAGAACAATGTACCGTACAACAAACCTCGAGCGTCGCGAAGGGGGAACGCGCCCTCCGCTCGCTCAACGAGATTCAGAAATGAACTTCTTCTACGTGGGGACGATCCCCGAATAATCCACTTTGCAAACTGATCTCTGCCACCGTGACCATCGAGGCTGCGTCAAGCGGCAAAGCGGCGCGGTATCGTCGTAGATCATAATGTCTTGGGTGAAGAACACATCGTCTCATGGTCCCGGGCTTTAATCGCGGCACACGTGGAGTCGTTCCACCCCTCTCCTCTCCTGCTCGACGTCGATCGACCCAGGTACACCGTGTCTCGAGGAGCACCCTTCCCTCGTTAGTCCTACATCACCGCGAAAAATTGGCGGGCTACGAGTTCACCACTTATCACACGAGGGTAACGCGCGTATTCGGGGATTATCATTCGCCAGAGTTCGCCTCATCGTAGTGGGAGAACTTGAGGAATACTTGCTCCAGGGTCGTTTGGCTGAAACTGTATTCCTCGATGTCCAACTCGAGCTTGGCTGTAAAATGAAAAATTTCGATGTATTCGTGAATGTGAGAATCGATGCCAGATACATCAGAGACACAGAAGAGAAAATAATAAGCTGGTGTTCGTTGGGTCGGTACTTTTAAATATTTTTCGCGCCATTTTGAATAGGTGATCAGCGGTTACAATAAAATATCATTATGTACTATTATAAATATAAATGCAATATATATTGACCTTAATGCCAAACTCGCTACCCTGATTTCAATTAAGGTTTTTTCCATAAACAGTACCTACCCTTCTCCAACTGCACGAAACACTCGGCCAGCGAGTTAACTGCATGTTGAGGAACGGCGAAGACCAATCTGTCGGCGAAACTCTCCTCGAGGGTGGCGTCTGGAAACAGAGTGGCGACAAATTCCTTCAAGCCGGCGATCCTGTCGCCGGATGGCGTCGTCGGTGTACAATCACCGCCCACGAGCTTCATTTCGAGAGTGTATCCAGCCCCGTAAAGGTTTTTCAGGTGCTGGGTAGAGCCGATACATCTCAGCTCGCCCTTCACCATTATGCCTACTCTGGAGCACAGGGCGTCGGCCTCCTCCATCGAATGGGTTGTTAAAATAGCACCCCTTCCACCCTGATCAGGAGAATGTCTCATTGAATATACGAAGCAATCAATCGTATATTGGATATACAAAATAACGAAGAATATTAAATTCATTTTCTCGTCTAATACAATTAATTTTCTAATAGACGAAAGATTCGGAGAATTCATATTAAGTATTTTAATAATAGCGCAACGATATTTGAAGCAAACGGATATTTACGTCCGAAAAGATTTTAAAATTCACCTGAAAACTGGCGAGAATGGTGTCCCACAAGAATCTTTTTGATCTGGGATCCATACCCGTGCTAGGCTCGTCCATAAGGACAACTTTTGGACCGCCAACCATTGCCATGGCAAAACTAAGTTTCCGTCTAGTACCGCCGGAGCATTCTTGGGTCTGTTTATCGGCGTGTTCATGGATTTGCAGACCGGTGAGATAAAGGTCCACGATTCTGCGGAACGAGATGATATTAAATAAATCATTTTACCAGTATACGGTAAACATTTTACCAGCGGATGATGACTTCATCGCATTGTCGGGCGTAATTTCTGTTTCTAAGTAACGCGATAAACGTTACCTATCGATATCTCCCCAGGGCACACCGCGAATAGCAGCGTAGCATTCGAGATGTTCCCTGACCGTGATGTTCTTCCATTGAGCATCGTGCTGTGGACAGTAGCCCATCTGCCTGAATGCTTCCGCCATGTGAGTGTTTATGTTGTTACCGCCTATTTGCACCCTGCCCCGCGTCGCCGCCTCCTGGGCGATTATGATCTTCATCGTGGTGGTTTTGCCGGCACCGTTATGCCCCAAGAGCCCAAAGACCTCCCCTGGTTCCACTGCCAGGGAAAGATTCCTCACAGCGACCTTTCGTTGTAACTGAGTCGCCTCCTCGTCCCTCTTCGAGCAGCAACCGCAAGATCCGGACTCTCGTTGCCGATACTCCTTTCTCAGATTCTATTGGAAAATATTTACACGATGATCGGCAATGATAATCGACAAACGCGTATAGAAATATCAATTAACAAAAAGAAGTGAATTTCAAACGCTGATATTTGTTATTGGCTTTCTTAAATTTTTAGGAAATATTTTCAAAATGATCGTTAACAATTATAGAGGAAAATACGGAATGAAAGACAATCGATCAATACCTGCACCAAAACCACAGGTGGTTCTTGAACGGACGATAGAGTAATAAGATTGAACACTTTCTGCCGTTCTGTTTTCACATCGGCATCCTCGTGTTCGCCGATATCCGAGTTCTCCATGATTTCTTCGCCAATAGAACCACCGTTCCGCTGTGGAAGCCATTTTAAATAGTATTAAAATTTCTGCTAAATTTTATACATGTCGTTTATTAAAGAATAAATTGAAAAAATATGCCATATTTACGTCGTTAATAACCGCGAAAAAGTTCGAGCACAAGTGAGGCGTACACTAAAAGCTTGGCTATATACCAAAAGTTAATCTAACCAGAAAGTGTTTGAAGATATCGCCCACGTTTCCGCCGGATTTCTTGATATCCAACAGCAGTAGCACGAAGAACCATAGTGGACAATGGAGTATCAGTCCAAAGATCATCAGGATGATTTCCGTGGTGAGGTAATCGGACATGGTCAGGTGATGACAGGCGGCATTGATGGAGCACATCAGGTGTACGCGTTCGACGTAATACACGGCCGCGTATGGCACGTACATGGTATTCAACAATGAGAACACTACGTGCAAGGCAAATGCAGCTGTTCCACCTTAATCGACAAGCAAGAAACCTTGTATCAATACCGAATTCAATGTTTCCGCCGAATGCTCATCGATATTCGCTACAATTCAAGCAACCGCCAAGTATTGTTCATCGTTGCATCACGCGTCATCTCGAAGATCGAACAGCATTTCATCCATTTCCGTAATGGAAGACAATATTCCATACACCTGTACACGAATATCGAGATGTATGTGCTTACCAAGACCTAGCATGTCGAGGATCATGACGAGGACGAACGGTATGAGTCCGAAGAAGGTCGCTATATTCGGCAAAATGCTCTGCGCCGAGTCCATCTTGTCGAAGATATAGCTGAAGCAAGTGGAGAACAGGATGGAGGATGGGCAGTAGAGCATAAGTAGGGCGCCAAGGGTGATCATCGCTGGTAATTCTTGAAGCGAAGGCACGTAAAAGAGGAATATGGTGCCGAGGATGCACAGGCAGATGAAGGTCATCAGGCCGACGAGCACGATGAAATACGTCAGGAAGTACATTGGAAACGACAGGCCATTTACTCGTAGCTGATTCTTGGCCTTTATCTGAGGGGCAGAGAAGAAGTAATCGTAGGGGCAGAGAAGAAGTAATCGACGTTTTTTATGCGGGGAGGGGGTGAAAGGCTTTGTCGGCTAAAATTTGAATAATCCGTATTGCAATGTTGTGGCATTGGATTAGATTATACTTGTGTTCATATTTAGTTCCTTTAAGAAGGATGCAATTTTAATGATAAAAAATCTGCTTGTTTACATCCATTTTTTTTTTTTTTATACAGATCGCGGTTTGCTGTGTAATACTTCACGCAGCTCATAGCGATAAAGAAATTTCACGTGCGTGTTATAAAGTATGAGAAACTTTAGAATTATAAAAAGATATTCATGATTACCTCTCGATCGTAGACCATGTCCACGGCCAGTGTGATCGGCAGTAATGCAAAGTCCATCCCAATAAATACCGCGGAACTGGCAGTACCTATATTGAATTCCTGTGGCTGTGAAGTCTGTTGAAAAGGATGCGTTCTCACCTCGATTGGGTGAAGATCGTCCTTACTGGATGTCAGCCTGCATAATGCAACAACAAATTTGATCGTTTATTATTCATTTAACCCAAACAATTTTCTACTAATAATTTCTACAATAAAAAGTGTCTCTTATTAAACATGTACTGTATGCTGAGTAACGTGTATAAAAAGTATCATTTCACAAAATATAAGTATATCAATAAAGTACACCGTACCTGTAATAAGTATTGGAGAGAATATTTATCAATATCGGAAGGGAATGTTGCATGGTGTCGTTGTAAACTATGGTCAGATTAATCTTGGGAAGATTATACTCGTTAATATTGAAAGCAGCCACGTGCGGAGCTATTTTCAGTAACTCCGGATAATTTCCATCGTATTTCTCGATCCACTTCACGTCCTCGCCTATGCTGCTCACAAGATCCGTAATATCGTGATCCGTATTATTGACGTACAGGATTTTGGTCTTGGCACCGTAAGTGTCTGAAAAGGACATGGAAGTGCCAGACGTATTCTTCGATATTCAATATTAAAACAGTTGATCGGTCAATCGTTCAATAATACAAGAAATAAAGATTCAATGGACGAAAAGGACATACCGCTATTGAGCTTGAGCGATTGCATCTTGATGTCGACCGTTTGGATGCTGTTCAAGTAGAGGCCGAGCACGATCAGAGCGAGGGGGGCGACAATCGTAAAGTAAAGCAACTGGATATTCCTAATTAACCTGAGAACCCTTAGGCGGAGCATAGCATAGAGGGTTTGGATGAAATTAGGCCGAATTTTGATGGGGTCTAAACCGAGGCCGAGAACCGGGGGGTTCCTATCGCTGTGCACGCCATCCGGTAGATCTCCGGCGCCTGTAACATATTTACGCATAATGGAATACAAATGATCTACGCAAACCTATAGGATCAAACATATATTTTCTATCTAAATTTTGTTAACCGTAAAATTAGTAGTTAGTTATGGACATTCTCCAAATAGAGATTCGTAAGACATACCAATGAATTCCGCTTTTGTCATTTGAAAAAATTTACAGCAAAGGCACTTGATTGCTGTTTAAGTTTTTACGTGGAAAATATATCTTTTGAATGAAATACCTTTCGCTTGACCATCGCTTTGAACGGTTACACCCTCGTTTTGCAGACTCTGATACGACGTGCTCTTCGACTGAAGCGACAAAGATCTACTCAGTGCTCGATTGCGGACCATCTTCTTCGACAGATTGTCCATCGTACATTCCGTGCCCTCGTCCTTCTCAAGGTGTAGAAAAACCTCTTCCAATGTCGTCATCGATACGCCGTAGCTGCTAATGCCCAATCTGCTTGCCCTTGTCTTTATCTCGTGCTCGATTGCCGAAAAGAGCGGCGCAAAGTTTTCGACCGAATTGTGGGGCAAAATGAAACTCAATTCATGACCATGACGCCTGGCCTTTTCCGCTTTGGTTACGTGGGATGTCACCAATCGGGTAATCGCGTGTTCCCTCGCATTTCCCTCGAGCACCAGTCTTTTGAAATTTTAAAAGAAACGTTAAAGTTTTTTTATGGAGCCACATGCTTGCAAAATAAATATCAAAATATAGGATGAAAAACTGCTACATTTGTTTTTTAACTGAAATACGTAAAAGTCAGGTAGTGAATACATTATAGAGTCGTTGCGAACTCACGTCAGATGATATCCAATGCCAAACTTGTTCTTCAGGAATAACGAACTGCCGCAACATCTCAGTTTTCCTTTGCTGATAACCGCCTTTCGATCCGCCAGAATATCCGCTTCATCCATAAAGTGAGTCGTCAATAGAATCACCTTTCCATGTCTCCTGGATTGCAAGAAGGACCACATCTGTCTCCTAGAATAAGGATCCACACCGGCAGTCGGCTCGTCGAGGATTATGATTTTTGGATCACCGATGATGGCGATGCCAACGGATAGTTTTCTTTTTTGCCCGCCGCTCAAGTACTTTGCAAAGGTGTCCGCCTTTTCGACCAGATCGATGCCTTTCAGCGTTTTCTTCACCTGTAAAAGCACAATTTACACTGATACTTATTATTATTCTATTCCTCGATACTTCCAGTGTCGTGATAAATAATCTTCTCTTAGTAGTGTTATGAAAAGAAGAATTTTAATTCTAACATGTTAATTTACATTTGTACGGAAAATTGTGGTATATATTGATACTTGAGTGAAATTGCATCCGAGAAAATAAGAAATCATACTACACGTATCAAAAATGCGACTGTCGCAAAATCAATACGCGAAAGAAGCTAAGAGAAAGTCCGACCGTGATATTTCACGAAGTTATCCTTTTGATTCTATCTTCATGAATAAATACTCTCGTAAAACGTACTATTGACAGCTAACTGTACTACAAGAAATGTTATCTGTACAAGCGAAAAATTTAAATTTACCGTATACACAGAATATCTTTCTTATTAGCAGTAATTCTCCAGTACTGTGCATGATACGCAAAAGGACAAATTTGCTCGTATCCTTATCAAAATTGACTTTATTTATAAGTCAAATATTCAACATAGGAGAACTCGCCTCGTGTTCTATCATGGACCTGGGTATCCCTCTGACCGCGGCGAAGAATTCGAGATGCTCGCGAGGCGTCAGAAGGTCGAACAGGATGTCGTGTTGCGGACAAACGCCTGTCATACTCCTGATCACCTGCATGTCGTTCGAATCCCTGACGTCATAGCCAAATATCAATGCAGTGCCCGCGGTTGGCGCCGTGAGACCCGTCAGAATGTTGAACAACGTCGTCTTCCCGGCGCCATTGTGGCCGAGTATCGCCGTGATCTGGCCCTCGTATATCGTCAAATTGATACCGTTAACCGCTTTGATCTCCGGCTTGCGACACTTCTGATAGGATTTGTACAGATCGACTATCCTGATTGCCTCTCGACCCTTCATCTCTCGCACGACCGGCTCGACGTCACGATTGGCCTCCTCCCCGGGTATAAACGAATTCGACTCGCCGTTCGAGGAAGGCACCTGCAAATATACCTGTGAATAGATCTTACGTAATTGAACTGCCTCGAGTGTCCTTGTGCCTAATTGTTTTATTAACGAAACGCGTGTCATTTGGATAATCGGGATCTTGGAAGGAGAAACGAAATACCGCAGAGTTTCATGGAAGTGATGAAAAGGAATTGTACATTTGATACTGGCTACCATGATCTGGAGTGTGGAAAAAAAAACTAATGTAGTCACGTATGCATCACGTAATTCTATATTACTATGCCCGAGGACAATGTTATCTGATATTTAAGGCGTGACGAACAAGCGGATGTTAGTTCCAAGCGTGCAGTCAAATATCCAGTGCTTTACGCAATGCGAATAGATTTTTGAATAATGTGTTAATATTCTTGTTGGTGTGCGTTGTATATAGTTTGGTTTGTAAAGATAATCGTAGATCGAATTACCAATTGTTACTCGAATTATGGAATTTACGTCGATAGGTCTTTTAATAGGTAGGAGTTACAAACTCACCCTTTGGACCTTTCTCTGACACCAGTAACCAGGAGTGAAGCAGAACCAGGGTGGCCTTTTCGTTCCGTACTCGCCTGTCGATGTGAATTTCCATTAAGAACATGTTATTAAGCTGGAAAAGTTTTTTAAAAAAGAAGTATTGCGATGTACTTGGTATGACGGAATCGAGGTAATAGGCTAAGCAAGCGTAGAGGACAATATCTAGGGTCATCATTACGAGGCTCCCACCGAATGGTATGCCGGGTCCTGACCACAGGTTGTCGAAGTTCACGCCTTCTCCTTGAAGATCAAGCACAAGCGCCTGTAAATAATGAAAGTACTTTTTATGCTTACACTTCAAATTTGTCATAAAACACTGTACGGGAGTAATGAACAACACAGATCATTGTAAAAATAGGTATAATAATGTCAGAACTTGGACGTCGAGAGAAATGATTTTGTAGAATAGCCCTTTTTAGTAGGCGTGACGTAGGGTATATTATATAGTGCTTTTTATAGTAAGTTTTAAATATTGGATACAAACCTTATCCATTGCCAGTGCCACTCCAGTGGGACTAATGAGAGACACTACCCAGAAGGAGATGGAGCTGGAATCATCGACGAACACCTGGATGAAGTACATTAAGCTCAGTATTGTGACGGCGCAATTTCCAAGGACACCAGCAGTCTAAAAAGAGAATCAATATGATATAACGTGATGTTGAATAAAAAATTAATATTATAAAAATCTGTTCACCAATTAATTAGAAATAAACATAAGGTGCACGGAATATTGCATAATTTGCGTATTATTGCGGAAATGAATGTTAATATATTTAATGTATCCATATGAAAAAAAAAACTGATTACTCAGTTGTGCCGTTGCAATGAGCTTAATTGCCTTTTCCTGTGGTTGCTTCGCTTGAAAAACAGCATTAATAACGTTGGGGAAAATACTTACACGCGACTTATCAAAGAACGGTGTTATCATGAATGCGAACATTATGATCGAGAAGCTGTAGAGCACCATCAAAAGAAAGATCGGTAGAAAGTGGGTGTGCTGAAACATTTGCAGTGTGAAGAGCAACACTACACCAACGGCAGAGAGTAGTAAGACGAAGATGCTGTAGATGATAAACCAGGATAACCTGAAGCAGAAAAGTGATAGTCGTGGAACCAAAATTGTTCATTAAACTCTGTTCTATCATCGCAAGTCAATCGGTGAACCTTTTGTATCACAATTTGTCGAAAATGTTTATTTTTCTCGATAAAAAAATATTCCTAAAAAATTACTCAGCGATATTCAATTTAAGATAGTGAAACGTGCAATAACGAGCTCGAAGTTATTTCAGATATTAATTTATGAAATGTAACACACTCTAATAGATTTTATCTGTAATTGTTTTGATTGTGTGTATTCAAATGACATAGTATGTCTCACCAAAACACGGAATCTTTTAGGCCCATGATTTTCATTCCTTCTTTAATCTTATTCTCTTTTTCGCCAACTATTAGAATCAAGAGGTAGGTAATAAATTGCGAAAGAGCCACAACCATGTAGAGAGGTATAACGACTCTGAAGGCCAGCATCCAGTCTAAGTAAGAAATATGTATTAATCATATTATTTGGAACAGAGACAATCGTATATAACATTTTTTCTCTGATTAAAGAAGCTCTTAGGTTCTTACCAGCGGTGAAAGCTTCCTTTGGAAACATCGACAGCTTAATATCCGGTACAGTAATGTTGCTATTGCCCGTATCTAGCTATAGATCGTGAAAAGAATATATGTTATTAAATAATAATAAAAAGTACCGATATAAATGTTAAAGACAATGAGCCCTGAATTCAGTATAAAATTTTTATCGAAAATTATATTTTATCAGAAAAGTCCTCGAAATGGGAGCATAAATTTTTTGTGAGAAATCGTATAGAAAAATCGTATCTAACGATAAAATTTACTGGACACATTTTCTTACTCTTATTTTTGTAATGTCCATTATCATCTGCAGAGCCAAAAAGCCGGAGTGTAAGTAATTATTCACAGGACACGATCCACCGGTCTTTATCGATAAGACTCCGCCCATCCAGTGGCTGGTGTCCTTTCTACATGTGACCGGTGCCGAATACAGCTCTGTTGGCGAGGGCGGAGAAGAGCACGAAGGATTTGTCCTGATCTCGTATCTGAATTGGCGCACAAATTGTAATCTCACATTAGAGCATTGAATGTGCCTCAAAACAAACTTTAACGTGTGGAGAAATGGTTTAAACAAAGTGCAGGTGCTATTATTTGATCTCCATTAGAGCAATAAGCCTATAGAAAAATTTGCTGCTATTCCCACATTATATGCTCTACCTCGTTCCACGATAAATTCAAGAAAAATACTTGAATTTAAAACGAGATGTAGTGAGCCAATTGAGCTCTAGTGTTAATAAAATGGCGGACAATCTTACAGAAGTCGTTGCGATATTGGTTGCGAATCCTCGAAGATTACCGCCAATGGCACGCTGTAAGGATCTCTCCAGTATGCCGCCTGGAGATCATCCTTCGTGTCGAACACCATGAAGTTTAAGGGTAGTTTCCCGGGATTGTCCCACATCGAGAGCCAGAGGATGTTCATGGAATTCAAGAAACTCTAAAAAAAAGTAAATAACGATTTTGATATAAAATATATCCAAGGAATAGCGAATCTGTAATACTGCTTATTTTATACTTCTCAGTATCGTTTAACATAACGCGATGAATGAAAGATCATTCGAACAGAAGCATAAATGGTGATCCAAACTGCTGAATAAAAACAATACAATAGTCAAATATTCCATTACACTTGAACAATCGAAATTCTATTTCAGATTAGAAATCGGTACAATACTTTTGGCATTATCGACACGACATTCAAAAAGCACATCGATTCTGTGATTTTATTCTTTCAAAACAAAGTTTTTCGTACGCACCAGAGTCTCGGTTGAATTGGGTACCACGGCTATCGTGTTGTTTTTGTAGCCATTGAACGATTCGAAAATATCCGCTTCCTGCCTCTGCGTCGTCATTGCGGGGTAGTTTGGATTTGGTATTAGGATCTTCACCACGATCAAGATCCCTAGGGTGTAGAGGGGCAGGAAGATCTCCTGTAGAGAATCAAATCGGTTTAGAAAGAGTTATTCTCTTCCCGTCCACGTACGGAACAAACAATCTCGGACGTCTAAATAATTTATTGATCATATTCAAGGTATTTTCCAAAATAGAATTCTCCGATAGTGGATCAATTCTTATGTTATATAAATGATGTATTTTCGGACGCATTAAAGGAGATATCGTACGGTTTTTCGAAGTCCTAAAGTGTTAAGTTTTGCGGCGTTTCGTGGCATTTAATTCTTCCTTGGATCATTTAAAAAAAAATACATATCAAATGTGGTTAAAAATGATGAGCATTAGCCGAATACGAAAACGTACAGATGTTACTTGATGAGTTTCTTTTTAAAAGAATTTACAATGTACGTAAATGTAATGGAATGAACAGGATACAAAATTTCATTCGCATTTAAATCACTTAAATTTTTATGCTGCCCTGCTGGCTCTGACGATCGTAAACTTTTGAAGGAAACAAATTGCTGCTCCGTGCTCTGTATTCTTCAGCATTTTTCAATCTCTTTTATCGACTTTTAAATACCTATATTTAAATATTTTCGCTTCGTGATTAAATAGGTCATCCCGTAAGTGCCGTTTGCTTTCTTCCTCGTTTTTGAACTGCCAGAAGCGATCGAGCAATTTACATTTTAATTTACGTAAAAAAGATATTTATTCGTATCCGTCTACCGCTTATACAGAATTACAATTTCGACTATGGTTTTTCAAAATTTTGTAAAATGTAAAATGCAAAAAATCACATTCGACGCATTTAAACTCGAACCATCGAAATTTCTGTTTTAAACTCAAGTATTATCGCATAACGTGAGAGATCAGAAGATATTTTTGATAAAAATACGATCACGAGTGATTGACATGCACAAATGACCATGACGTTCCACTTTAGCTAAACGCGATATCGGGTTTGATATAGAATCGTGCAGCTTGATGGAATAGGCACAAAGACCATTTTTGTTGCATGTTGCACATTGCTTCGAAACAGATACTTTCTTATCACTTTAGACCACCGTAGAGAGTTTTAATAATCAACCAAGAATCCAAAAGTGCCTTGTCATTTTACTACTGATACGCACATGTACGTACAAATTGCGAAGAAATACGGTGTTTTTTTTTAAAGACTATATATTAAAAAATTCTTTATTAAACAGTGTTTCCTACTTGAGAATTTTTATACTTTATATATCTTTGCTCAAGAACACGGTTCTTCTCTGTAGTATTATTTCTAAGACGTATAAATAAACAATTTACGAATGTATGTATATTCCTAGTTCTCAGAAACCAATTAATCCGCAAAGACGGGAATAATCTCCATACTCTCAGAGTTCCACACCCCTCTTAGATAAGTTCTGTATACACATAATGCTAGATGATAATGTAAGGTGTATAAGCTGGAAATATGAAATACGAGGGCATCAATTTCTCGCTGGAGGGTGGGGAAGAGCTTAAAAATTCCCCCATTTGCGTGCACCGTAATCGCCCCAGCTGCTCGTCCACCCCATCGTGCGGGGGAGGAGCCCAGCTCAAACGTTCGATAGGGGAACGAGGGGTGAATAAGGAAAGGCAGACATGGTGGCTCGCTTTGATATTCGGTCACCATGACGATAAACAACGGTTGCGCGCATTCGTCGGCGACCACTTTCGAACCTTCTTTCCTCGACGTTTACAAACTCCTTCGAATTATTTGGAAACCTCCACGATCCGCGAATTGTTCGTTGCCAGTAGTGTGGATTTTGGGTAAGCGAGTTTTTTTCTCCCACGTGCATCTAACTAGAGATAATAACGTTTGCATTAACTGGTAGATGTTCGATAATTTATTGCATTTCTTCCTGGTTTTCTGTCGGAAATAAACGCTAGGACGCAATTTGTTCGATCTCTCCGTTGTGAGCAGAGAAAAAATTGCCGCTCGTGAGGTTAATCCAGTTTAACATCCGTTCGTCATACGGCTCGTACCCCTAGTAGTATTACAGTTTTACCCCTGCGCGTGTAAATCGACTCGGCCCATGGTCAATATAATTTTAGAACGACAAGGGGGAAACGGATATGACAATCGGTCTAATATTTCGTCGTCATGACGATAAGCAAAGAAAAGGGTTTAACTTCGAATAAAAATCTATAAAAAAGACTTTTCGTGCTGCTTTTTGAAACTTTGGCTACTGATGTAATATTTAGATGTTGACTTGTCCATATGAGATGTAATTATTAATAAGAAACAAGGCAAAACCTAACCTTATTTTCTAGAAGTTAGAATTAATGTATTCTTTATAGCGATGGTCCGTAGCTTGAATGTATAAATGTACGAATACACGATGCGGATAATCGATGATATCTGAGCCAGGATGAGCATCGAAAACGTAACTCTTGTACCAATGTAAAATACAAGAATATAAGTAATTAAAAACATTATGAGAAAAATATTGTTACAAGAATTCAGGGCGTGCGCGAGTGACGTCTTTAATAAACTTCCGGTTTCTCTCTTTGGCAAGGTAGCAGATAAATAAGAAGTATAATGTACAGGAAGGTTTTAAAGGCGTGACAATGTCCTTCTTCGTGGACATCGTGACCGAGGATTCATTTTACGAAAACCTAACTTTGGGCGTCGTGAAAATCCTCGAGAATTCGCCTTGCGTGAAAAATGTTCGCGTCGAAAGGAGAAACGGATGCGAGAGCACGGGCATCACCAGCTGGGAGCAACGGCACTGCTGCGTGCTGCCGGAGGATCTCAGAAACTTTTATGCCTCGATCGACGGTTTTCTACTCCTCTGGAACCTCGAGATAGCTGGTAATTCTCATTGGAATTCCAAAAGAAAGTGGGTATCCTCGGTGCTTCCGACTTTCCGCTTTCCTCGACGATGTTTTACAAACTACTCCGCATTTTTTCTACTTCGTATTACATATTACCACGTACCCGCGCCACGAGCGTAGTAAACGTTTATATTTTATCTATCTTCTTCCTACTACGTTAGTCAGTTATAAAACTGTACGCGTACGTGGATAAACATAGAAGCACTTCTTCCAGCGATCTTTTTAAAACAAGCGTACACAAGCGCGGAAGAATCGATTATTCCTCGAACTCAATTTAATAAAGTATCAACTTCCTTTCGACACTTCCAGGCGAGGAATTCCCCATCGGCCGAATGGAGATTGGCACTCTGGCCTCCTTAAAGCGATACGCGAGCGTGGATAAGCAGGGAGAATCGACTCAGCAGGAGAATCCGGAGTCCGAGCTGGAGGGCAACAGCACCGACTCCGAGGAGTCCATACCAGCCCTGCTAACGGCCAATTCCCGCAGCTGCAAGATGTTCGAGATCGCGCGCTGCCATCCGGAGTCGAGTGGCTCGAAGGTCTATTTGGTTTATCGCTTGAAGGGCGAGCAGGAGCCGCCAAGTTTCTGGCTCCACCACGAAGCAACCGACGGGTGGCACCGCTTGGCGGCCAGTTTCACCGTGTATTTCCGCATGATGCTGGTGCACCTGGGACTGCCACTTTGGCAGTGCTGCGTGGCGGGACTCGTACTGCCGACCTGGGTGGAGCAGGCCTATTATCTGGTCGGTCCTCATCTGCTGCCCTCGACTTACGAACCCACGGAGACGATATCCGCATCGCTTTGGAACAATGGACCCCTCAACGTCCTTGATCCCGCGATTTTCAAGGGAAAGGAGGGGAAGCAAAGGAACGCGAGGAAGAAGCAGGCCTAATGCCAGAGGATTTGGAAATGTTTCTCAATTATAGTTACCTTTATACTCGGATACGATGTATTTATGATAAACGTAAAATTGTATTTGATATGCCGAAGCAGTGTTGTATTTATTATCGAGGTTTTAAGGGGGGCGCATATTTGTCGTAGTGCGACGTATTGATGTTAAAAATAAAATTGGACCTGGTTTGATAATATTTCCTCTGATTACGAGCGCCTGTCCGTTGGGAGTTTATACAATCAGAGTAGTTTTCCAGCATTCTTTTTTTAGCCTCTAGCTGATCAGTCGTACGTTAATAATATTGAGCGAGTGGATATTCAGGTTCATCTCTTTCTCTTGCGTCATTATTCAGTATCGATATTATCATAAGTACAGGAATAATAAACAGAATCGTCAACTAATCGATCTGTGCGAAGTCGGGTCGGTTGATAGTGGGGTGTTCACGTGCCTCGGCGTGCAAAGCGTATTTTTATAGATAAGAACGATTCGATCCTCGATTCATCGTGCTCTCGTCCGCGCCAATTTGTCATTGCGTTACGAAGGAGCGAAATACAGTGAAGAGATATTCGCGATCAACGTGCAGGCGGAAAGGAGACCCGCGTCTTGGACTAACTTCCTGGCAATACCATGTAGCCGGTGACTTTTCTTGCCAATGCAAGTTAGGCGCTTCCTGCCTTCATATCTCAAGCGCGACTTTTGTTGCTCGAAGTCGCTCAAATTTATTTTCGACGTTGCAGCAAATTTCCGAAAGGTGCACCGCAATCGATGCGTTTTTCGCGGCCATTAATCGCTAAGGTGGCGGCTGGCATCGATTACCTCGAATACGCGTATGCGTTGCTTCTTTCATTTGCCTAGGGAGGTGATCGTATAAAAATAAACGTTTCTTGCATGGAACAGAGCTGTACGTTATTTATATTCCACTTCTTTCATTCCGCTTTATATTAGAAGCATTAAAGGTATACTGAAGATATATACCTCATGTCAATAGGGATCATGATGACATGTTTTAGAAACAAAGCCAGTTATTGAAAGACATGGGATTATACAAAAAGGGAGATTCTTTCTGACATTAACCTGATGTATTAAAGTATAATCAGTGTTATGAGCTAAAAGAAACACCATTGTTTAGGGCTTCAAGACAATGAGAAATAATGACCGCTGCTAAGTGTCGAGTCAACTATCGAGCAACCAGAATCGTAATAGGAATTAGAAAATTCGACGAATACAGGGTAGCGACAATTTGATTTCGAATCCACGTCTTGGCGATAGTGAAACCAGGCCTTTATGCACTTCGGCCTTTGTGCACTTTAGTCTTTGTACGCATACGCTCGATCCGCGATTTCCGCACTACATTTTCCGCCTGTGCGCGATCGATTGCCAGAAGTATTTGACTTTGCTCGATGCGGATGGTCTTAACTATGTTAAAGGTTGTTGAAGAAATAGTGTAAGGGTAATAATAACTCGTGTTCAAGCGTACAATAACTCTTGATCTAGATCTTTGACAATGTATACCAAGTTTTTCCTGGTTTAACAGTGGCTATTTCAAAGGGGTCATGAGCATCCGGCCGCCATTTGTTGCAGAAATTCTTACAATATATAAAGAGGTCCATCGTTGAGAAATTTTGATCATTTTAATACACTATGCGAGTAAAAAAATAGATTTGGTTAATTCCTTTCTTTGTTTTCAATTTTTTTTTTTTTTAAGACATTCCGAGTATATTTAGATACGTCAACGTAGTAGATAGTAGTTACAGCGTTAAAGGCAATAGTCTACGACAAAATTGCGGATCTAAAGGTCGTTCTTTTCACGTACTCGATATACGTCACTAGCTTAGTTTATGAGAGATTCGGAAATGTCGAAAGTAATGAGTGTCATTGTACGGCAAGGGGACAAACCCCTGCGACCGAACAGAACCACTCGTCCCAGCGAAAGGGCGAGGGAGTACTCGAGCATGACGTATCCCCTTCGTTTAATTGTCACCGTCTGCGCACCAACTAGCAGTTATCAAACATCGCTCCTCCCTATCGACAATCGCCTGCAATATCGTCTACGATATGTGGACGATATAAAAAAAAAAAAGTGGACCTTTGTAAGGAATAGAGCGTTATTCATAAGTAGTCGTACATCGAATAGCAGACTCAAACAAATGACTGATTAATGCAGCAATAACAAACTCTGCTTGGATTACAACAAGGTTGTGTATTATCATATACTTGATTAATATTGTTTAATTTGTTAGTAAGAGCATCATATTTGGAAAACGGTATAATCGATCGATGGGAAGAAATTATTTTTTTAAAGATAATCCAGTGATATTCGTATGCATATAAATATTTAAAATGTCGCGATTAAAACGCGCAAAGGCTTTTGGTAAATTTGATTTCGTTCGAAATTCGTATCCTTAATTTGTTTCGGCTCACGTTGTCTGAGTCACCGACGAATCGCGTTGGCAAGCTTATTCCAACGGAGGAATTCGTGAGCAGTCTAAAGGTAGAATTCAATTATTGGTTTGGAATACAAAAAGGTGGTTCATCTAGGAAAGTATTGATGTAGAGATTTCCAATGATTCCCGTAAAAAACAACTATCCGCTTTCCAACGAGGCTAATTCCACGGCTCAGACTTTATCCCTTGCTCCGCAATTTGTACTTGAGGATAAGAAATACAAACGGAAGAAAAATTTCAAATCCTAATACCAATCACTTCACTAATACACTGATCAAATATATATTTAACACTAGAACTACCAATCACTCTTTCCGACATATTTATATACATACAGAAAAAAAAAACACAGACGATACAGAAGAAATATTAGCCAATAAACATAACGATCCATACGTTACAAAAAAAGCTTGGAAAATCTCAGAAAGTGCGTCGTCATAAAGTTACGCAATTTTCCCAAGAAATTACCAGTCATGTTGACTAGTTCGGTAGTTTTAGTGATAAAAATATTCACAGCATACCCGACAGCTATTTCGAGCGATCGGTAATTCCAGTATTAATCGCTCTTTCCTCGTAGAGCTTCTTTTTATCGAAGTTTAAAAACATCATGCTTTCCAAAGTAGATATGCTGATTACGTTTGCGCCGGGCCTTAGTGGCTCCACGCTCGAGGATTTTCCTTCAAAACACCGTGCGAGATGCTGCGGCTGGACAGGGTCCGCGAGGACGAGAGAAAGGGGGGAGGTGGGGAGGACAGAGAGTAAGTGGAGAAAATGGAAAGAGTTTCCTCTTTCTCCTTTTCGACCCTTGGCCCAGTTGGCACGGGACGGGGCGCAAAAACGTTCACCGGGTCGAATTGGCAAAAGGCCCTCTCGGCTGGCAGACGCGGCCGGCCGCGAAACGCAGTCACTTCGTCGCCATCCAAAGAATTCCTCTCGATCTCTTTCGCTACCTCGCAACCGCAAATGTAGTATAGTTTTATGCGCGGAATTAATCGCGTAATAGTTTCACGCCATGGCGATCGTGTAATGAGAGATATTGGAGAGTGGCGCATTGCTCACATGTAATTCTTTTTTGCTCTTCAACGACATCGGATTAGGTACAAAGTAGGATTAAAGCATGGAAAAGAATGCAAATGCTAAGCAAATGATGAGACTTATTTCAATGAAGGAATTGATACTAAAACTGAAAGTAGAATTTACGGTGTACTCTCGCCGTGGAATGGATTAACGAAATTATTAACCTGGGCTTTAATTAACTTGACTAATTATTGTAGAGAAGTAAAGGAAGTGTTCCAATTCCAGCTCTCCGAGCTCTATTCATCGTTTAACAATTTTGTATTTAAGGTTGAGGAATGTAATACTTTTCGAAATTAAATACTTCGGGCTTTGAAGTGAATGCATGAAATCAGGTTTTGTAAATTCAAGCAAGTGTGCGAGTGGTAAAAGATAAAGGGTATCGTGAAAAGCAGGAGAATGAAGGACATGCGTGAAGATTTCGACCACGCTGGTCTAAATATAGCTCGTTCAAGGTGTTACAAAAATCGATTAGCACGTAAAATAAGTACCCGCGGACTATACTTAACGCGTTATCGTGATCTAACAAGTTCGGACGTCGCGTGCTTTCAAAAAATATCCAAAATATTTCTATGTCATACACGAGTTTTCCCTAAAAATGATCTTGGAAATCTTGCAGCACGATAAAATTGTAATTCTTGCACAGTGTATTATACAACACACATTAACTTATACATATTTAAAATATGATAAAGAACCACGGAATATTTATCGTATTTCGGCACAATATATCGCTTTTTAATTTTGCAGAAATAAAACGTATTAAAAGCGAATAATAAATTTTTCAATAATCCAGACACGCGTTACGCCAGTAACGTACGTATCACGATTATCGTACAAACTCGATCCACAGCCGATCGTTCTTATCCGATCGCGGATTGTCCTGCTATACGTGTCTTCTCAAACGAAATGTTTCATGTTTCGAAAATATTGCTTGGACGATTCTAAAGGACGAACGTAATTAGAGTTTCTGAAATTACATACCGCCGTGGTCTTCCGCTTTTCGCGCTTCTTCAGAAGAATATTCCTGACGAGCATCGCTCGTAGCTGAGACAAGTAGACCCCGCACGTATCCATTCTGCGAGATGCACTTGTCCACTCGTTCTCTGAAACAGGCGGAAAAAAACGACGTTAAAGCGGCGCGTTTCGGGCTCGTGCTGTGCACCAGAAGGCCCAATTAAAAAAAAGCGGCGAGCCGCAAGACAGGATCGTGCCTTCACGCCGAACGTTTTGGTAATTAGTTAATCTGTTTAACCAAGTGCTCCTCAATCGTCGAGAGATCCATCCAATTTGGATCTCGCGCAAGAAACAAAGGGGACGTATTGCGGTAAGAAAAATATTTTCATATCGCGAGTTCCCTTTCGTTCGATCAAATTCTCTGGGAAAGTTACCTCGGCGAAACCCCGCTTGGACGATATTACAAAAAAGTAGACGGCCTTCTTAAAGTCCGTTGTCTCTGTTCGCTTTCTGCTTCTTAAAATAATATCGTGTATATTCGAAGCCGCTTAAAGCATTGGCGCAAATTGAAGTCAAATGGATTTAAGCCTGGCTTCTTGCATTCTAAACTTAAACGTAAAGACTTGTCGAAGCAGCATTGTTTTGTCAACAAAGTCTTCTAGTCAACGCGATTCTAATGTTACAACCTTTACATTTATCACATGCAAAACGTAATCTCTCTCTTTATATGTATCACTCGGTACACAAACAACAATGCCCCTTTTACATACATTCAAATAAAAACAAATTATTGCAACAATAATATAGAGTATCTTAAAGTCTAGAACCGTAACGGCACAAAGCTTTCCACAAAAATACAGTAATTTGGGTGGCACGTATCGATTCAAGAGAATTCGGTCAGAGAAAACGTTTGAAGAAAAGTAAAAGGGATCCTCGAGCCCTTTGAGACACTGGGTGGAGGACTTTACGAGAAAAGGAAAAGAGAAAAAAAAAAGCACGACGCAGAGTGTCAAAGTCGTGGGCCCTTATCGGCTGCCCACGTAGGAAACGCTACGACATGGTCGATAATTCGTCATTTGCACCGCTCGAGGGTTCGCGCGTGTAAGAGTAAGCGATAGACGGCCGAATATGTCAAGGTCCACATCGGTGGTTTCCTATCGCGGTGTGCGAAACCGCCGATCGCATTGGATCTTGGCAGTCGGGGTCGCGGCAAATATGAAATCGAAAGAATCGAAAATCGATCAGTAGACAGACGATATCGAAGGGAGGAAATTGAAGGAGAGATTTGAAGAAAAGACTTTGAAGTTGGAAAATGGAAGGAATCGAAAGTGTCCCTGTGTTGCTAATGTCGTACTGCTTTGGTGTTCATGGAGCATTAACCCATTGACATTGACTCACACCTGTTCTCCATTTGAACATTATAAAGCAAGCTGCGTCCAAAGTAAGGAAATAGGAAAAACTTAAAGTCTACTCGTATAGCGAAAATTGCTGGTCACGTTTGGAATCAACGGAGCATTAAGCTACTAATAGTTATTTTAAAAAGGTATAAATCACAGTGGCTTTAAAGTAATCCTTCATTTCCATGTTTTTCTTTAATACAAAATAGAGTATAATATTTCCATACGATGGAACTCTGAATTCCAGTACGTATCTAGCAGTATCTTACTATCCTTCTTTTAGATAAACCGATTTTATCGAAATTTTGCACATACGCTTAGTGTAAGCCGTATTTTATAAATATACCTAGCCTGTCCGTGAAAAATAACGAACTTCGCGTTATGTGCACGTTTAAAACACTGGGCAGGCGCTATGTACACCTGCTTATACGTATAGGGGTTAAAACTCGCCGAAGTCTGGGGGAAATTGATTCCCCAGGCTGGTGTCAACTTAAATCCCTGACACTGAAAGCGCCCAAGCCGATCGAAGAGAGGAAGCGCACGACACTTCCTCGTTTTACAGTACGGTTACGCTCGGAAAAAAGCTTGCCTCCATGCAGGCGCATTGTGCGCGGACAATTTCTCCATCTGTTCGCTCTTGGTATATACTAAATTACCACTGATATATATACGGATATATTATACAGAAAATAATTAATACAGGTATTGAAGTAAAATGCACACACGCAAGGCCATTCCTGAAGGAGATAGTACAAGCTCGAATGGCATGTAAACAATTTTACATTTTTTTTTAGCGACATTAATGCATTACCAGGCCATTTAAAATCTATATAAAAGAGCGAGAACACGGCAATGAAGGATATTATTAAGAATACCGTAGCTTTCTCATAGCTGTGTTTAATAAAAGATAAATTGTCTTTGCTCGTTTATTTGCCTCATCGTACATCAGTCTTCGATCACCTATCGTGTCCTATTTTGGTCTGCTCGTTTCAACACCTTTATATAATGGCTTTGTATCATTTATACTACTTCGCATCGGACGTCGATGCGGATTACCGATCCTTTTACGCGATAAATCGAGAGACGACATCTTTATTATTTGCGCTCCGTATATCGGATTGGAATAAGTAGTAAGAGGATGCTAAACAAACCTCTCGCTGTTAACCTCTTTGACACTACGGGGATATATGACCAAAGAAATATGCATGCACACTCAATTTTTATCGACTGCCTGAAAGTATATACAGAAAAAAAGCTTTGCAAATATTTGATCTTTTTTTTTGATACATAATACATCTACTTTAGGCGATACATCATTTACGTTTGATATATTAAGAAGTAAATATTTGCCTCTCGCAATTGGTGATGAATTCAGCGTTTTTGAACATTAAACAATGGCCGAAACAAGGGATGGAATTAAATGTAAAATCGAGGTTAAAATTTGCTCGAGAAAGAAAGGTCAACAGAGGGAAAGAGAGAAAATTGAATCGCCATTGCTGCGTGCAAATTACACGCCCAAAGGCAGAAAAATATTGGGCGGCCGGAATTTCGCAATAACATCGTTTCCGACCAAATTTTCCTAACGTCCGGCACAATTTGATTTAAATTTCATACATCGATCTCTCGAATCTGCGCTCGCAATTCGGTTAATCCAACGTGCCAGGATTTTTATGAAAGTACGAAAGGCGTCACGCGTGCCGAATGTCACATTGGGGGATAAATTCGAAAAAAATTTAGCCCGCCAATAGTTTTTATTCGGTCGGTTTTTACGCAGGACGAGAGAAATAAAATCGCGTTCGAGTAGCTTCTCACCGAGAATATCCCCCGTCGTGGCGACTCGTTATATTACTTTTTGCACGATAAAAGTTTGTTTTTTTCTTTTACCATAAACCGTACTCATGAATCTTCGCTAACAGAAGCAAGGCTCGAACTGCGGGAAAGAAAAACTGCACGGATCGTAACGTTATAAATCATTTACAAAAAGTACTTTATTAGAGCTATTCTCTCCGAAGGAGTCATAAAACATTCGATTGGATCATCAATATATTACCTACGGCGAACATCGATTAACTCCTATACCGGTTTGTTCAAAGGAACCTTAGACATAATATACGTATACATAACATAAATACCAAGACATTATATTGAATCAATATTCTCCACTCTTATACTTAATCGAACTAAGGACCATCGAACGAGGGTACGAGTTTAACATTGCACGCTCGTGAAGTCATACCTGAACCAAAGCCATCCGTAAAATCCGCGATTGCTCGGCTTTCAATCTAATGGGATACGTTGTCAGGTGGTAGAAGATCCAAAAAGACTTACGTTAATCCTCGCTCGGCGGTTCGGCGTCGAAAGTCTCGGCAGTCTAATCAGCGGTGCCGTCGCTTTGGTCGCGATCGTGGCCGTTGGTGTTGCCGTTGCTGTTTCCCGTGCTGCCGCTGTCGTTACTACCGTTTCCGCTCCTGTCGTTGTCGATGCCGTTCGACCGTAACTCGCGCTGGGACGTCGTTGCCTTACCACGAACCTCGACATCCCGATGGATGGCCTCGACACCGCGGCAGCATCTCCTCGTGCTGTCGCCGCTCCTTGCCATCTGTTAGTTTGTTACCCTACTTAATTTTCAACGTCGCTTTCGAACTGACCCGAAAACCGATTTCGCTCTATACGCTTAACGCGTTTGCAGCCAGGAAAGCGAATACTTCTGGGTGTCGATGCGGAAAGAGCTTAAGCGCGATGCGTGAAGCTGATGTAATTTTGCTAAATGGAAAATAATCCTAGGAAGGAGCTTCTCGTAAATTGATGTCATTTTCACGATTGGATGATCGTAAAAAGTAGCTCGTTATTAATTGTATAAGTGTTATGATATTTTGATAAAAAGTAGCTCGTTATTAATTGTATAAGTATTATGAGAATTTGATCGGTCGGATTGTTTTAAGGTTAAACGAAACTGGGATTTATGTCCGTGGTACATTTGGTCTCGTCTGTTGCTTATCGCCCGGCTAATTTCACGTTTAGATGGTGCTCGTCGAGGGAAAAACGAACGGCAGGACGGGACTTCGTGATAAATAAGCACGGATGGCCGAGCGTCAAACAAACTCGGTTTAGAAATAACGAGATTGAGCAATGGATAAGAGTTTTTGCTCTACCTCGGACCGTCGTTTAACTTTTTCGCGAGAGGCGTACATACGCTTATCGTGTTGCGAAAAATAAGTAATCCGCGTCTCGGATTATGTTTTCGTGTTAAATCGCGTAAAACATATTGACTCCGCACCAAACAGCAAATTATACTTTAAATAAGACGTTCAAAAGTCTTTGACGCGTGCACTGCCGATGTATCAGAAGTATCGTTGCTTTTGCAGGCCGAACTTCGTCGTGAAAACTTTATAACTTGCACTTGACTTTCACAATAAAGTTTTATGTCAGAAACGGGAATATTTTCTGGTACTTCCCGTTGAAGTTGCTCAATGGACCATTAAGCCAAAAGCCGGGACGGTTATTCGGTAAGGCTTGCTCGAACTTGCGAAATTTCCAGGAAACGTCGAGAACTAAAGAAAGCGGGTCATTTCTGCACGAGGTCGAAAATAGGGTATTCGAAGTTATCGATCTAAGGGGGGCGCACCGCTTTTGACTCACCTTTGATCACGACGAGGTCGAGCCTATTCCTCCTGGCGAATACGATCTAACGACGTGCGGTGACAAGGATCAGGGGAATAACGTTTTTCTTGCTCGATTTATCCCCTTACCTCTCCCTCGTTGTCTCATCCGCCTGGATTATGTCCACGTGAGAATCAAGTCCGAAAGCTCGACCCTCATCTGCGAAAGGAGATAGTTGCTTTCATCGCCTGGACCAGATTAAAAGGATCTTTTGACCCTTTGCAGTCAACCCTTGCGCGTTTCATTCATTTTGCGGACACAAAATATAGGTTACACACATAGTTCAAAATACGTGTTGAACGAATCGAAGGAATTTTTCAAAGCCATACTCTCTATGATCAGAAATGTAAAAGGAGCTGAGAGTATGTTTAGTACGCGTATTGGATCGTTGCAGTCTCAATGAATAACAAACGATCAAAAACATGATGTTCAATATGAAACGATAAAGAGTAAAATCGTCTCGATAGCTAATATCTTCCTCGACTGCATTGAAGTTAAGACTAGAACTACTGGAAGAATCTGAAAGACTTATTTTCAGTTTATTATAAAAATTCTGCAAATTTTTCTTGATACACTTTTGGAAAAATGCCGTCATTTTATTGTGACGCATAGGTAATTATATAGATTTATTAATTTTCCCTCATCGTTTTCCTTCTTCTTTAATAGATATTCATGGTATATTTAGATATGTCGGGATAGTCGTCGGGACTTCTAGTGATAATATATTCGTATTGAGCGAGCCTATTTTTCCCAACGATCTCCTACGCTCATAAATATTGCCTCGTGCCAAAATTACGTGATCTTAGGTGTTACGTTTGCACGTAACATCGTTTTTGCTAACGAAGATCAGAGCCAAAACATGCTCGTTGCGCTTGGCCCTATCGGTTCCAGCGCCGGACATCCAAATTCTGCGATAAAGCTTAATAACGGTGACCACGATAACAAGATAGTCAAGGGCACACAGCCACTCCATGCCAAGGGGAGTATAATACATTTCTCCCCTCTCCTTTCTCTCGCTTTCATCGAACACTCTCGCAGTCTCACTTTATCATCGAAAGCTCAGAATAAAAGAAAAAAAACAATCTCCGAAACACAAGGTTAATATCGATGGCTAAGCAAAATAAATAAATTCAATCTATATCCGCGAAATTTAGTATCGCGAACTATCGATTGAAATATAAAAATAATCTTGTGTTACCACACAACAACATACCAGCATGTACATAATAAAGTAATAAAAGAAAATATTATCCTATTTATATTTCCACGTCACACGTTCCATTAATTCCACATAATGTCATTTCTATTAGTACACTATGCGTTCGACTGCTTCCACGTAATTTGATCGATGTTCGTGAATCATACCCTTTTTTTTTTATCCGTACAACCTTCCTACGTATTAGTTTTACCATGATAGCGAATCAATGGTCGAAAACGTAAACAAAAATGGAATCCAACGTGGCATAATGCAAACGTACGGAAGGTTATCCGGCAAAATGGGAAGGAGGCGGGGTAAGGGGTTAGGGTGGGTTACACACAGAATTAATGATACACATTTAACGAAGCGCGTCTCCCGGCGGATCGGCCCAGGAGGGGCAAAAAAGCGGCCGAGCCTGTATAAATAATGAATACATCGCGGGAGTCCGATCCGCGCTCGGTACAAAAGTCTTTAATCTTCGGCGAGCACTTGTCCTCCGTTAAAGGTATTAATAAACGCCGGCCTCTTCAATCCGCAATTTCAAATTACAACCGCCAGACGAATAATTGGCGTCGTTCCGCCGTGTCACACGGTGCTTTTGTTCGGCTCTCCTTTTGGGAGATTTTTGGCGGAACAAAAGTTTCTGGCGAAGGTCAGCGTAAGTCGACGTCGCTCAGGAAACCCTTAAGTATTTTGTCATCGGAAAATTTTCTTCCGAATAACTACGTTGAAGAGTCCGCAATAACGTACGAGGAAAGTTCGTCCTGTAGTTTCGATCGAATTACCGTAATCGGACTTTGCGAAATTCTGCGAAAGGTTTCAGAAGTTTGTGAGCGAAAAGGACGATCGTGGACGACCGTCGAATTGTCGATAACGTGTCCGATAAAATGTGATAACACTGTGACCGTATTAAGCGACTTCGTGTTAGGACGAGAGAATCGGAGGTTAGATATTGGGAGATAATGCAGTACGCGGTACAAAAGTGTCGGGTCATAAAGTAGAGTATGATTCTAGGCATTTAATTTATACACACGCAGGATAATCCGTAGATAATCAGCGGATATGTACATATTTTATTTACTTTTACATTTCCTCTCAAGAGACGAGCTTATCGAGTCTGATCACGATGGTCGTTCCTTGCCACTTTCACTTAAGCTGCGGAAAGATTCTGACAAATCGTGCTGTGTGCGCACGTCCAGCCTTAACTGCGAGCTAAATGTATTTCCTTTGGATTTTGGAAAATAATTCATGGCACGAGATGTATTCATTTTTCAAGGTGTCTAGTACAACTTCTTCAGGCGTGGCTACAAGCGGTTCGTTCGTATTGTACAAACCAAAGGTGTTACTTTCAGATTTGAACATTAATCCCCATTGAAGTTTGCCTGGCATAATTGACTTATGTGTAGTTATTATAATTTCGTTAGGTACGACTACTGCAATCAGGAGTACTAACACAACTTGTCGTTCTACGGCAAAACGTTGATGTCGCTATGTCGGTGTACCTCTTAGCGCTATTTTAGTCCTAACGATGTGGTGCCTTTAACGGCATAGTACGATAGGGAATTCAGTGTCATCTCAGGACCATTACCAACGGTTTAATGTAATTCCCAGCAATGTCTTTGGTCCGTGTTATACTTTCGAGAGCTCCCATATTCCAGAAGTGTCCCTAAGGTTATGTCGCTGCGTTAATAATCAGATCAAAGTAAGAGTTGGATATCCGATACATGGCTTGGCTATCCAATATTTTACAAAGATCTTCCGTAATGCCGTGTAAGTCCATGCGGACAGCCACGATGAATAAATTATCCAAGGAGGAATGATATTCGCTACTGTTGAGTATGTTAGCATATCGGTGAAAAATGTTCAACTAATCTCATATGCTTCAAAAATTTAATAAACTATTATAGAATTTCTTGGTACAATCACGAAGAGCTACTTATTTAAATTTTATCCGTGCTCAGATACTTGTAAACGGACGTGTATAAAATTTTGTCAAACTTCTACATAATGCACGAGAAGTATGAATCTTAAAAATAACATTATGATGAAGTATGAAAATCGAATGGTCGTGTGACGGTTGAACGATTATCCAAGTGCAGAAAAACAGCAAGGACACGAAATCGTGAAGCTCAAGGTCGAAGTATCGTGCGAATATACCTCGATTCCCAATACCGCCCTTTCTCTCTTCCTTTTTCGCTGAAAAACATAAAAACGTTTAAAATCGCGCGTTCGAGAAATCCCATAATTCCATACTCATCGCCGATTGGCCGAAACACAGGCGGCCTCTTCCGAGGGTTTCGAAATCGAATCAAGCCTCCACCGTGCGATTTCGCGTATTCGACATTATATTTTTAGCGAAACGTGCCTCCCACGAGTATTCGCGGGGTGTATACCCTTGTCGGCTCGTAAATAATAGATACCAAGCGCAAGGGGGGGCCGGACGAACACGTGGGGTCGACACCCCACGATAGGGAGCGTTGACGAGGTAAGGAACTTCGGTGCAGACAGACTGACGCCGTGGCTTGATTCCCCTCTTCGACCCTTCGCGGTCCACGACATTTTTTTTTCTATTTCGCACCAGTCGGCTCGTATCCTATCCTGCGTACTAGTCGTGCCTCAAATTATACGATGGAATATCGAAAGGATTTGTTACCCGTTCATTTCCGACAATCGAAAACAGAGAAGCGTTTAAGCGTTCATTTTATTCGCGTGCGTGCATGCAAGGCTCGTATAATAATGGGTCCGATGTTAAAGCAATACGACTCGAAAATACTTTATGCCCACCGCTGTATGAAACAGGGTCCGAATAAAAAACTTTTTACGATCATTTTGTATATTTCTTTATAGTATGCATACTGTTATCGGCTAGAGGCGGGCACAAAGGCGCGTCAGCAAACGTTATAAGGCACTGCGTATACCTCGAGAAAAACCCCAAATTCTTTTTTTTTTCGGATCTTGTTGAAAACTGACAAAGTGCCTTTGATTCGATCAGGCGGAAAATGGGAGCTCGGGTTAATGGACCATGGATATCGCGACACGCAGCTACCGTATTTGGCACACGCTTCGTTTCAAGGTATAACCACAATATTCGCTATGGATACGGTAATATTATCAGTATAACGGCGTGATTAGTATAACAGCATGATCCCGTAATACCCGGATAGCCGGCTATTATCCTGTCCTGTGCGCCATATCGATTTTTTTGCTGCAGCTTTATTCGCGCTACAGGGCTTTTTTTCTAACATAGTACCGCCCCCAAACACGAATTTTTTCTTCTATATGCATTCAGTGTTTTACTGCTATATTTGGACAACTAAGAATTACGCCAAAGCAGCGATCAACCCCAGTCTATCAATGTTCGAAATATATAATCGTCACGATAATTATGATACATAGCAATAAGGTCTTTAAACGAATTTTACTCTTTCGTAGAAGGAGAAATGTCTGTTTTGACGTTTAAGACTCTTTCGCTTAAGATTCGCTTAAGACGCTTTAAACGATTAAACAATATACGTTATCTTTCCTACAAATGTGAACTTGTACTACAGAAGATACCGGGAAAGTATACGAAAGGAACGACGTCGGGGACATTTCTAATTATAGACGAGCCACGAAAACTAGCAAAACCGTGTTACGTCAGACGTACAGTTGGTTTCGACAGAACTAATTGAAATTGTTTTTTAATTTCCACGATGGCGGCGTGCTCGCTGACATTTATCAGAGCATTGCGTTATGAAGGAAAATACCAAGGGACCAGGTACACGCCTTCTACAATAAGAGAAATTGCGAGTCTAATTGCAAATCCAAAAACGTCGTGGTGATAATTCGAATCTTCGGTACAATTTATTTTATATATAATTCATTCGGAATAATTAAACCTATGCTTTTCGTTGTATTAACTCTCGAGTAATTTATGAAGTACATTTATATCGTTAAACAATCGATGTCGCGTTTTTTTCCATCATCTAAGGTGAAGCTCGAAGAAGTGGGTGTGACAGGGTTTCCGTCGCTCGTAACATCAGATTCGAAACGCCATTCAGGATTGAACAAAGCCCGAGAAAGTTTCACGAAAACACGCATTACCAAAGCATCTACGCAATGTGCTTATTACGATCGAGCCTGTTTCTCGATGCAAATGGAGTTTATCCGTTTTCGTGCTCACCCTTCTATAATCCACGATAACTTTAAAGTGATACTCCGTTTACATGTTTTATTCTATATCGACTATTATTTCCTCCGAGATTTATAGATTATTGTAAATCGAAGGGGCCACTCGTTTGTTGCCAAGTGATTCGCCAGTTGTATCCAACCTTCTCCTTTATTTTAAAAGCACGAGATTATACGAAAAGAGAACTAAGAGTAGTAGTAAAATAGCGTCGAAGTGTAAAAGGCATATCGGTTAAACAGAGTTAAAATCCTCCACTCCTAAATTCTGACTATTCTTATTGTTTTACAACGATTGCTTAATATCAAACAAATATATTTGATCTTTCGTAAGAAACGTGTACGTTACAGCACAGCTGAATCAATTTGTAAATTTTTTTTATTCCCCCTTAGGGCATGAAGTAATACAAGAAGATAAATAGATGAAAGATGTATAATCCGAGTGCAGAAATTTTAAAGAAGCGTTGATTACAAAAAGTTAAGCAGAATAAACCACATTTGGCGGCTTAGCAACGTGCCTTGAATCAATGTGGAAAATGAAATGAAACGAAACCGAATCGAATTACATGCGGGCATTTCAATCTGGAGGCGGTTGTACGATGAAACAGGAACGCGATTGTACAAGTCGATATCATCAAAATTATTTGAATGCCCTCATGGACAAGACGATCGATTTTATAGTCACACGAGCAACGGACGTGTTTGCGATGATTGGACAGAATGAAGTCGATTAGGACTAAACGCGAAACTGTGATTTCCTTTATCTGGATATTCGGCCACTGTGTGGAAAAGCCATCGACTAGGGGTATTGTTCGAGGTAAATTTTCGACTATCGTAGCGACCGTGTAGAGCGATTCAGGAAGAGGTGACAATGGAAATTGGAAATTGAAATTCCCCAGTGAAAGACTCGATCTTTGTCCAATCCTGTGCCACAACTTCGTACGGGACTCTGAAGTGCTAGTAGAACATATTATAAATGTATTTGAATACCAAATAACTAGCAAACTTAGAATAACCTTGATTCCGCACATTCAATATCTGCGTAATGTCGGAAATTTCTATGTTAAGTGTTATGTACCACTCTGATTTTACTTCAATTCTTGAAATTAAAACAATAACTCGTTGCTCCAAAATCATCGATTTATCTCCTATTCTTGATTTCTCCTTTCCCGGCTAAAGTCAAGATAAAGTGCGGACGATTAGTTCCTAGCGGATAAACATGGTTGAATCCGCAGCATTGAATGATTATCATTGAATGAATATCGGATGCAGAGAGAAGCCAAGTAAGACGGTATATGGATGTGTAATCTCGAAGCACTATAAGTACTTTACAAGATTATTCGCTGTGATGCATCCGTCATCTGCCTTCTCGAGTTGTAATCGTATCAGAGGAGTTAGTTAACTGAGTTATAGACAACCCCAGAAATCGAGAAGTTACCACAAGCGTTATGTTTATCTTGTGTGGAGATGAGGTTACATAATACCCATCGTGATGCTGAAAAAAAATCGTCAGCAAAATCGTGAAAGGCTGTTGAGCAGCTTCGAATGAAAATTGTATGATTGTACGCTCCTATTATGAGCCCCTATGATAGCTCAGCTCTCCTTCAATCGCACTCGTCTCATTTCTTTCAGCGACTCTTATTCAATCATCTTTTTCGACAACAAAAAATCAGAGTATAAAGCATCCGTAGCTGCATTTTCCAAATCTCATACTTTCCTCATTTTACATCCATAAAAAAAATGATTCCTTACTATTAGGTAACGTATACTAATAAATATTTTAAGATGTAGAAAAAAAAAATTCTTTTCAACATTGATCTCATTTCTATAACTTATTCATCTACAATCATCTCCACTACATTCATCTCAAAGACATCTACAAGAACCGCACGTCCATTGACAGCTGTTCCTTCAACGCGCTCGGTGGTTCGCGTATGAAAAAATATGTAAAGGACTTGATAAATTCGAGGATAGTGTGTTTTTTGATGTACACTCCGCTCTTTGATCTAACGGCTGTACGTTCTCGCATACCCGTGTCTCGCTTTGATTCCATCATCACCGTTACTTTCGTACCGCGCGACACCGACGATCGTTACTCATCCATCGATACGCCCCGCTGCATTTGCCTTCGACGACACTTTTATCCTCACCAACGAGCTTTCTGAATGGCGAGGACCAAATTAAATTATGCCTCGACGCGACCGATAATCAAAAGGAATAGAGAACGGGTTTTAAACGGACTCCTTCCCATGAAGACAAGTGGTTCTCCCGAGTGTCGTCAAGCATTCCCCGCCTAGGACGTCGAGTCCCTGATCGAGGGCCCTCCAATTTTTCTTATTGCACCCCTAGAAATTTCTCTTGTATTCCACGCCAACTTTATCCATCATGCGCCATTACTTTATTTCCCTTACATCGCGCGACTTCGAAGCGCTAATGCAACATCGGCGCGGCAAGTAATGGTCGAGCTCACAGTGGATTTACAGCAAACGAGGAAGCTGGGATTTTTAATAATTCGACTAAGGTCGACAGCCACCAAATGCGTACACAGAGGGAAACGTTAACTACAGTCGGCGTTACATGGCTAACGAGGCCAGTGCCGAAGAGAATAACGCTTTGCTACCTAGGGTGACTTCAAAGCAACATTCCGTTCACGTGCTTTACCCTAAGTTAGCCATTGTTTCTGCCCAGATTTGTACATTATTGTAAATGGAAAGACTACTCGGCGGTTATGAAGCGATTCATTGACTTCATACATTCAACTTTTCTCTTTCCCTTCAAAGGCTTCGGATTACATGGAAGGAGGCATTGGAGAATGGGCAGCGTTAAAGTCTAAGAGATATGTCGGTTAAAGAGAGTGAAAGCGATACAGTTGTACGGTGAATCTACGATCGATTCATAGAAATACTTGCTATTCATATTGTTCAGCGATGGTTACTCGATGCAATGAAAATACGTCTGACATATCGTTTGCCTTTTATATAAAAATAAATCTGAATAGATCAGTCATCTAAGGTAATATAGTATATAAAGGAGTGGCGATATAAAGGGAGAAAAGGCCTTTTGTAAAGACCGGCCGTTATGAAAAATAGAATACCATTCGCCGGTCTTTTCGTCAGTCGATAAGGCAAGGGTTTGGGAGGTAAACCGAGCGGAGGCTTATGGTTAAGTCTCTGGTCTACCAACCTCGGATATATCTTTGCTCGTAAGTCTCCATGTATGTCGGCTCAATTGTCCACCTGTACCACTGACTATACACACGCACCAGCGACCTAATTCTCGCCGTCCTCCACTCTATTATTTCACACCTCGTTCACAAAAATATGTTGCAAGGTTTATCAATCGAGGCAGTCGAGAAGGAACAAGAACGCTTTATCTATTCCCTTAGCCGTATTACAATTCTGCTTCAGATTCGAAAGCATCGAGACCTTCATTGCAGACGTATCTATGGCAGTTTTATCGTTCCAGAGAAAAAACTACATTCTTAACGTTCGTATTCTGTGAAATCAACGTTTTCACGATCGTCAATTCTCGTTTTCATTCTTGACAAGTCGATGATTGGCTATCGGTGCTACGCACCATACTGATAACGTATCACACGCGAACAGTTTTCGCAACTATTCGTTTGAAGTATAACATTTAAAGATCGACGTACTCGACTGGCGTATCGCAGCCTAATCGTCGATTTAACACGTTCATTTCGTTCTATGATATATACATATCTGCGCGTGTGCGCCTCGTTAAAAATAATCATTCGCGAATCCCTTACGATTATTGCGTCCGCTACCACAAGTCCCTATTATTCCATGTATTCGATTATTCGAACGCGAAAGACGCAGGGCCAGGACTCCCTTACGGCCTACGATTCAAGATCATCGTAATACATTTCGCGAATCCACGGTGGCCATTTGGCCACCGGCCACTCTCGATCGAGTCGCATTTTTTATATATAAGAGTGACGCAGCGTGCAGAATTCGATGATCATTAATTTTCAGCAAGCCTCGATCTGGACGTACCCTCGAATGGGAGCAGCTATTAGCCAAGGTGATACGATCGTAATGCAAATCGCATTGCTTCACGGATCCAGACGGATCTCGGGAAGATGCACGTTTCACCGGATGCGATTATCACCGATCATCCACCGCGCTGGTTTGCCCCCACCTCCTTCTCCCTCTCCCGTATTCTTTTCTCTCGCGCACCGTCTCTGTCGTTTCCACAAGTCGCATGAGAGAGCACCCACGTCGAGTCGGGTCTATCGACCGGCCAGAATCAGAGGGCGGAAGAGGGTCAGAGACGCGGGAGAAACGACCAGCAATTTTCCGCGATTCGGTGCCTCGACGTTATCGCCGTGAGGACGATTGATTTTCCGGGGCATAGCGATCGGTGTCTCGACCATGTCACCGACGGCCGGGATATACCTCGAGTTGCACGAACAGACGTAATACGCCCGGTAGCGTGATATTAAAGGGATTAGCGCGTAATGATGCAGAGGTCGCTAAACGTCACGTTCACCCTCGTGGTGCTACCCCTGGTCGGCTTCTCGTCATGGTGCTGCCTCTCGCCCTTGCGCCACTCTTAGAGGATGCCTCACGAGGTCGGGTATTCGTTGCTTTTATCCATCAAAAGCACATCGAGAGCTGGCCGATTCCGCGATTCATCATCGTCGGCGCTCTTATTTTCGATCATCCGACTCGCGGCTTCTGGGAATTATCCTCGATTATATAAACGAGCGATATTCTGGAAAAAGACTCGATTTTCCTTCGATACTTCGTGAAAGTCGCTTCGGGCAACGATGGCAAGGGGATGCTTCGGTAGTGTCTGTCGACGTACCGTGGACCCTTTCTTCCACGTTAGAACGTAAGTTGAACCTAACGAGCCGAAATCATTGCCGCTAAGCGCAATGGGCGCGTGACGTTGCACCGCACCAGGGACGAAGGGTTCACTTCCCCCGGTCGCCGGCCATTCTCGAAAAGCTCCTTTACTCGACAGACCTACACGTTCGCCCAAGCAATATACACACGCACACCTTCGCGCTCTCACCCGTTCACGTCCCTGTCCCCGTTTCCACGATCACCTCCCCTCCCTCCCCGGCTGTTCCGCTTACTCCTCACGAAAATCGATCCGCGGCCGGCCTGGACACCAGACCACATCCAACGGCACGGGCCTGCACCCTTTTAGAGAGACTTTACCTTTTCACCCCTAGCGCCGGCCAAAGTCCGCCATACATCGCCGCGTACGCGAGCTTCCTCGCGGCACGAGGCACCGCGGTCACTGGTACTCATCGACCGGCACACAGCACGTAATTCTCCCTTCCTGGTCGACGAAACTCACTACCGGGCTCGATCTTGCCACACCGATCGACGTGAGAAGGCACGAGAGGTTGCTTCGATGGACCGATATATCGGTGGACTCGAGGCGATTACGAGCTGACCGAGTCCAACCGCACGAGGGATACACGCATACGTCGGCCGCCGATGCCAGACTGCGCGAGAGCGCAACCTTCTCCGTTCGTCGTATCTGCCGCTACCCCCACCACTCCGCGGACTCCCTCCGGCCGCTATCATGGCCTCGCCGGGCGCAAGCGCAGGGCGCCTTGACGCTACCACGAGACAGCCGCGCCTGTGCGTGCCCCCCACCCCTCTCGCTCTCTCTCTCTTTTTTCCTATCTTACGTGTATCTTATCTCTCCGGCGCTCATCCACTTACTCGCTCCTCCTCTTAACCGCGCTGTCGCTCCCTCCTTCTCTATCCCTGTCTCACCCTTCTCGGGGATGCAATTGCGACGGTATCGCCTGGCTCCTACCCCCGGTGAGAGAAGCCCGTACCACACAACGACGTCAACCGGTGGATGGCGGCACGCGTTTCCATCCTTTCGCTACCCCGTCACCTATGTCCACCCCATTCGCAGCTTTTATCCGCGCGCCGATCGGCATTTGTCTTTTATCACCCCAACGAGCGGTCATGGCGCAAAGGTGGCTGGAATTTTTAATGATCCTTGGTTGTTGCGTGAAGAATTAAGATTAATAAGATGGCGGGATAATTGAATATAACGAGGACGTAGAATATATACTAACAGCAATGATGAGACTAAAAGGTTCGGCTGTGGTAGACGACCCTAAGACCCTTTGGCGATTTGCAAGAACGATGAATATGCATAAGCACGCGCGTAAATGCGGGAAATAAGGGGATCGACTTTGGCAAGCAAGACTTTTCTATCTTTGAAGTAGCGTTCGGTATTGGCACAGCCCTTCGTAGGTGCATCGAGAATGAGTGCGAACACGATTACGATGCTTACCGAATTTAGATAATTCGACAATATATATATAACTGAGAAAATGCTATTGTGAACTGCTTTCTTATTCTGCAGATTATATAGTAGATGTAATTTATCTTGCATCTTGTGCGAGCAAAAGATTCAAGAAAATTCGTGGCGGAGAAGTGAAACAATGGGTATTTTTACCAACATTGGATCCGACGTTTACTATTGAAACTCACCTCACGATCCAAGAGAGATACTGTATGTAGATACGCGTTTCATAACGTCAACATGCTAATGAATCTCTTATGATATATATTTTAATATGCACAAGCCATTTCGCTGTGCACTACTTAGTAATCAAAACATATAAGAGATTTATGCAAACGATTGAGAGCTTCTATCGGGTTTGTGCAGCCACATGGTACATGTGTCTGTAAAACTTGTCAAAGATTCACTTGCGAAAAAAGATCGTAATCACTCCTATGTAATTATCGATACGTCACATTGCAATGTTCCACATGGAATTCCGTTGGTAGCGTTTGATTATTGAGGACACGTAGTTCGACGAAGTACCATGTCCACTATCTCGCTGACATACTCTCCTTAGGCGCGTTCATCGTCCAACTGGTTACTTCTACTGAAACGCGTATGCGACGTGTTTGGTATACTGTACATGAATTTCTGACTGAACGGTTCACTATAAATCGGACATTATTTTTATACGAATTAAGATAATATCATGAATCGAAAAACCATCTTGGAAATGGCAAATAATCTATAATTGCTTTTTTTAGCATTCATTACGTCTGGTGCGAATTAAAAAGTACGAATTAAAAAGTACGAATAAGAAGTTCTATAAAAATAGAAAATTAAACTACCTTTTAATAGAATCAATTGTCGTATTACAACAGTTGGTTTGTATTAATATGAAAGAAGCCATATAAATTCTAGACTTTTGCGAAGTGTGAATGATGTGACATAAAAATAGGCAAGGTAATGTATCTGCCCCTGAATAATCGAATGAGATACGTAAGAAGGGATTGAAAGACCTAAGCGCGGATAATACGGACACGATTGATATTTAGGCGCGGCCTTGTCAAGATGGATCCACTTTGCCCTGATTAAACAGAAAGGGGGCACTCCCTTAGAAGATTTCGTGTCCTAAAAGGGTTAAAATGGCTTTGAATCAACGCATAAATGATTGATAATATGCCTAGCATTACATAGCTTTTACTGGTAAAATCCGTTATAATCGGTGTGTCGATATGTAATAAAATAACCTTGCAAAAACATCAAATCTGACAAATATTCATTAAATCGACTACTGTACTATTTCGGTAACGTTGCATGCATATAAATCATATTTTACATAAACTTCGCAAATTTGTCCGAATTGGTTTTCATCGGAAGACTCCCTTTCCATTTATACGTCTCGAAAGGTCGTGAAATTTATACGTCGTGAAGGTATAGTTCAGTGAAAATGTCTAGTAACGTGTCAAACTTCTTCGGTCGCGTAACGTGTACTATCGGTAGACACACGAGGCAGTAATTTGCTAATTGACAATGCTAATCAAATTAACGATGGCTAATGGCGCAAATCGCAGATCAGTCTGATCACGAGAACCTCTCGTGTTCTTCGTCCATTTATGCGTCAGAGAAGATTTTCATCTGCTTCTTAGTGTTAAGCAAATAACGCAAGACCTTTGGCGACTAATATATTCCTTAACATGAGGGATAACGCTAAATAGTCCAGCTAAAGTCTTAGACTCAGATCATATTAAACCGTAAAAACCAATATTATTGAGTCTGAGTAAAAATAAAGGAGCTTAAAGAAAAATATTTTCTTTGTACATCTATTCGTCGTTAGCAAGTAGACTTTTTCAAGAATCTGATTTAAAAAAGTCGGGGGCGATGTTTTTTCTTAGTAATAAAACGTATTCTTAGATCAAAATCCTAACAAATACATTTTTTTTATATTTGCTATTATTAGACATTCTTATTTTATTTATAGACAACTTGCAGAAAAAGTAAGTGAGTTTGGATTTATCTTGATGTATTTATTGGATTGATTATTTTTTTTCGATATGACGTGCAAGATCTTTTGCTAAGAAAATAAATTAATTCTTTGATTGAGTTACTTGAAATCTTTTTCTTGTAAATGCTTCTGCGCTATTGTGTAGTAAATGCAAGTTGCTCATATGGATTTAACATCAACACTATTTTGTACAGACGTCGACCTTTCTGTCTCCGATAATGTCAGGGCGTATGACATCCGTTTTCCTTTACCAGCCTGCAGCATCGACCATTATGGTTTCTTTACACAATGAAAGGTTTTAAGGTCAGTTTATCATATAGGCATATTTCTTATCGGTGTCAGAGTGCAGTAATATAAGATACACCTTAGAAGTAATATTATAAGACCTGAATCATTTGAATATTCCTCACGTTACAGTTTGTCGTAAAAATTAAGACGTAAATTACTTATCTTCATAATTATTTGAATTTTTAAATATTGTGAAGCATCTTTACATTCATTTGTTAAAATGCTCCATTATCTTTATTAGATAGTCTAATATTTACGATAAAAACGTTGTTCATATAAATATTTTACGACGCAATGCTTTGTATTATTATTTAGTGCATTAGTGGTATCAGTGGTGTTAGACATAAAATTTACTGCGCCTATTCTCGTTCCGTTTGCAAGTCAACACATAGACCTTCGATAGCTCAGTTGGTAGAGCGGTGGACTGTAGTGGGCATGGGCAGACAGAGACATCCATAGGTCGCTGGTTCAAATCCGGCTCGAAGGAATTTTTTTTATTAACAATCAGGCTTTCTTGCGTTTGCTACAATCATTGATGTGACTTAGAATGAATGTTGTAGCAAATATAAAACACTGCACATGAGGCGTAGTTTTGATTATTAATAACCCTACGGACTGTGAAGGTCAATTTTTAATTCTAATCCAAAATTAGCATACAATAGTCGCATCCGAAGAATTCGAAATAGCTGCTAGGTTATTGCGCATGACGTTATTGGACTTGCATTGACAATCTTGAATAATGTATAATTTATTCGGAGAAACTCGATCCTGCGCCCACAATTTTTTAAATGCGATCGAATTTTCGTGTATCATAAAATAAATTATTAAGACCGTTCTTTCTTTACGATATCATTCAAAAACAAATATTTTGTAATCACTGATGTTGAATAATTACATTTTTCATTATATTAATTTTTACATTCGTAATTTTTGAAAAAAATATATCAATAAATGTTTAATATGTTGTAGTTATTAAAAGAAAAAAGAAAAAAGAAGATTTTGAATCTTCGACCGTGACAGGACTCGAACCTGCAATCTTCGGATCCGAAGTCCGACGCCTTATCCATTAGGCCACACGGTCAGTTGAAAGATTTCTTTCCTTTCTCTATAATGAATCCATCATTTTGAGATCTATCTCCTTAAATTACACGACAATTTTGTCTTTTAATCACACTTAATACGCGGTTGCACGTAACGAAAATATTTGCATGATTACGTGCGTCTGCTGGCAGATATATGTCAATCACAGGTTCGTTGCTATTATTACCAGCTTGCGCATATGGTTATTTTCGTTTATACGGCACCAAAGACGTACAAGGAGCATTCGATGTAAAACACCCTCTCAAAATCGGCACTCGACCAATGTTAATCTAAATAGCTGCAGCACGATACGAGTAAAATTTCTACAAGCACAAATAACCGTAATGTTATTTTTCGATAAATGCTCAAGATATACCAGTAGCGGCAGATACGCAAAAGTGATGCTAGTTCACCATCGAAGACTACGTAGTAGTAAATATAACCGTCTACGCAACTTTCGGTCATGCACCACAAATTATCCGTTAGATCCAGAAAGGTTCAAATGTTCTGAACGTGCATACACAGATTAGCGTGTTATATGGCATATCTTCATTAATCTGTATGCGGAAAATAAATAATCGACTTTGACGGAAATAGATTAGATTAGATGACAGATTAGATTAATTAATTTTTTTAATGCGTCCAACATTTGCTTCTTCACGGATGTACGCTACTGGCGCACTATTATGACGGTAAATCTACATTCAAATAACCTACCAATAAGAAAAACACATTTTCTTACGTATGTCAAGATAAGCAATGTTACTAATTCAGACTAATTAATTAATTACCGTAAAGTTACAGAAGACAATTGGAATTGTTCATGGTAGAATGAAAATTGTCATGTTTTTAGTCTTCAAAGAATTGAAGACTAACAACAGTGTCGAAAGTTAAATACCAGCAATCGATAAATTTTTTGAATAAACCTGATGTCCAAAGTCGTGTGATCATTGATAGATAAATTTCAGACGAGTGCACATTACGGCCAGCAGATGGCACACTCTTTAATAGCAACATCCGATATCTTGACAAGTCAATGGGCCGTTTTGTATTTATACACAATACGTGCAGTTAAAGTTTTAAAAAGGGGTTTGGCACGTTTCGCATGTAACATTAATTTCTACTAAAAATGACCACACCGTTTCAGACACAACTTTTAAACGCTTTGGGGAATAAAGTAAAAGTCGCTCCAGAACTAAAGAAAGTATTTGTTCGTCCTCTGATACAAAGTAAGTACTGTACTATTAAGCACAAACAACCTATAAGTGTTTTCCAAACTTAATCATTGGATATCATTTAATTTAGTAGCGGTAAAGGCGATAAATCAGGAACACATACAAGAAGGAGTGCTAGATAGGATAAGCATCAAATACAACATATCTGAAGAAAATGTGGACGAATATTATGCTATCATTTATACTATATTGAAGATACATCTTGGATTAATGTCGCACAGTGTCAAACCCATAGAATTCAAGCAATGCTTGGAAGAACTAAAGTATACTTATAATTATTGATTTGCTTTTGTATTACATTTACGTTAACAGAATTTTAAGACCATGCTTTTTACAATGCAGGATATCTCAGGATTGTATAGAAGATTTATCCATAGTAGCTTATGGTCAGAAACGTCCAGAATTAATTTCTAGCTTAATATGTAGAACAAAGTTCTATTCTCGCTTGGTGTCTTGTAAATGGAGAGTGGACATTGCTGTTTCTTCCAGGTAAATTAATAGTTTGTTAAGTAAATGTCATTATTTAGCGCAGTGATAGAATAATGAATTGGAGGTTCACTAATATGATTTATATATATGTGTACTTTTACAGCGTTTTGAATAGAGTCTTAGAACCAAGTATCATAATGGAATGGATATTTGATACCGGGGAGTGTAAGACATTTGAATTATCTTTGGCAAAGTTTCACCAACTAAGACACACTGTAGCGACAATACTTGTTGAGATGCAAACCTTAGAGCAACAAATTGCTCTAAAAAATATCAATTGTAGCTGACAGTCAAATCGTCGTTAATATAAAGAGTGCCTTTTGGACATTAAAATTTGTAAATAAATATAAAGGTCAGAAATAAAATTTCTCAATGGTTACTGAACGCATAACTAAAAATTGATAACTAGTTACGTCTACGACTAATATTTGCAAGTAATCCAAAAATGTGAATTTCTTTATAATCCTAAGTTAGATGTAATTATGAGAGTGGTCCAATTAGTACTTAGTCTACAAAAGAAAAACGAAAATTTTGAAAAAGTGAAGCTTTATTTCTCAACATAGTCTCCTTTTAGCTCGATACACTTGACCCAGCGATGCTCCAACTTCTTTAACCCATCTGAAAAAAACGTTTTCTGGAGGTCTTCAAAGTAGGCCTCTATGGCGGCGATAACCTCCTCATTCGACTCAAATTTCTGCCCGGCGAGTGACTTTTTCAAGTTTGGAAACAAAAAGAAGTCGCACGGGGCCAAATCTGGAGAATATGGTGGATGGGGCAGCAGTTTGTAGCCTAATTCGACCAATTTGGCAGTGGCTACGGCGGAGGTTTGAGCTGGTGCGTTGTCATGGTGGAAGAGCACTTTTTGCTTCGCCAAATGGGGTCGTTTCTTCTGCAATTCGGTGTCGAATCGGCCCAGTAATTCGGCGTAGTAGAGCCCTGTGACAGTTTTGCCCTTCTCCAGGTAGTCGATGTAGATCACACCTTGTGAATCCCAAAAAATGGTGGCCATCACCTTTCCATCCGATGAGACAGTCTTCGCCTTCTTCGGAGCACGTTCGCCGGATAAAGTCCACTGTTTCGACTGTTCTGTGGTCTCTGGTGTGTGCCAGTGGATCCATGTTTTATCGACGGTCACGAAACGACGAAGAAACTCCTTTGGATTACGCTTAAACAGCGTCAAACACTGCTCTGACGTGGTCTCACGGATGCGCTTGTTGTCCGGAGTGAGCAAATGCGGCACCCATTGCGCCAACAATTGTCTCATGCCCAATATCTCATGCAGGATATGACCCACGCGGTCTTTTGAGATGCCTACTGTCTCAGCTATCTCGCGCACCTTCAATCGGTGGTCTGCCAATACGAGGTCGTGGATTTTCGTCACGTTATCCTCCGTGGTAGCCGTTTTCGGAGCACCTGAGCGTGGCTCATCAAACACCGACGTGCGACCACGTTGAAACTCGTTAAACCAATTTTTGACGGTCGCTATCGAAGGAGAAGAGTCACCGTAAACAGCATCTAAGCGCTCTTTGATTTCGCTGCGCGATTTCCCTTCCAAAAATAAGAATCGAATCACCGAACGATATTGCTCTTTTTCCATTTCTCTAAAGGTCGTGGACACGCCCGCTTTCAAATCCGGCCAAAGCAAAACTACGAGTCCGATTTGGCTGAAATTTTAACAGTAGCTGTCTACGAGAATATATTATACGATAGTATATTTATCTTACGATAAAGGCACCATCGGGCGGTGAGGCTAAGTACTTATCGGACCACCCTCGTATATATAAGAAATTCTATAATACATAAGTCATATATATTTCGTACTATATAATAAGATTTGTAATACAATAAAGGGTATCATAAGTTAGTATTTGATCAATTTTATTTTAGATGTACATTATTTGCCTCTTACCATCTTCCTAATTTTTAAATTTATTGTTTAATACAAACGATTTGCACGATCATGGATAATCGTGAAACCAAAAGATCGCAATAGATGTCGCTTTTCTGCATTTTCAGTGCACGTCGTAGTGTACGCCTATGTGCACCCTGAAAATTGGACGTTACGAACGAAAATGACGTCCTTATTGAGGAATTGTTGGAAGCTGTCGCATCAGCTCTCCATCGCAACCCCAAAATGTATATGGCAATTCTTACTTAAATCGGTATACTAATTTTATTGAATTATGTAATGACACATTTATTAAACCAACAGGTTATGTGAATCCCTTTCCTGCAATAAGAACCAATACAACATCGGTGGTTGAAAGGGCAGAAGTCAGACGTAAGTAAAATTGCTATTGTTTTTGCGTTTTTTCTTCTATTTGTTTATGCATTATCATTGATATCAGCTGTTGGGGAAAAATATAAAAAAAAACATATATACATGTAACATATTTTAATGCTGCATGTTTTTCCTCTACTCAAAATGGTTTACATTTAAGCATTCAATTTTAATGTTCAATTAACTGGATGTTTCAGCCACTGTTCGGAAGCCAAGTCATGTAGATGTCGAACAGTTGAAAAATTTTGGTCGATACTTATCGGAATGTTTGCCAAAGTACATACAAAAAATACAAATGACTGCCGGTGATGAACTTGAAGTTTTAATCGTGCCTGAGGGTATAATCCCTACTTTGTCTTTTTTGAAAAATCATCAAAATGCGCAATTTCTTAATATAACTGATATTACTGCAGTTGACGTTCCTAGCAGAGAATATAGATTTGAGGTACTTTTTTCTTTATAGTCACAAAATATTGTTTTAACTATAAATGTGTTATTCTTTAAAAAATTATGTGCAATCTAATCATATTTGCATATTTACAGCTAGTCTATCAACTTTTATCTCTTAGATTCAATACTCGCATTAGAGTAAAAACTTACACGGATGAATTAACCCCGGTCGATTCTGCTACTGCTGTATTCAAAGGTGCAGATTGGTATGAAAGAGAGGTATGGGATATGTTTGGGGTATTCTTCCAAGATCATCCAGATTTACGCAGAATTCTGACAGATTATGGTTTTGAGGGTCATCCATTGAGGAAAGATTTTCCTTTGAGCGGCTATGTTGAGGTAGTATTGGAATTTTTATTTCTGCTATTAATATATCGATATGCATGTCATTTGACAAAATAATTAATCACCAATACGAAAAAAACGGATTTTACAGGTACGCTTTGATGATGAGAAAAAGAGAGTAGTGTGTGAACCATTGGAATTAACTCAAGAATTCCGTAAATTTGAACTGTCCGCACCATGGGAACAATTTCCAAACTTCAGAGATAGTCCACCTGCATCTGAAAGTGTAACTAAAGAGAAGTAGAATCACCCTTGTTACCTCTGATAGTTCAATGAAGAGTGCTTTAACCATGATTATATCATGCATATGACGATCTAGTTCATAAACTAGAAAACAGTCGTCAAGTATGAAATAATAAGCACCTCTAATTGTTTTAAGTTCCACCGTTTTGTGGGTGATAAACAATGATATTGTTATTACATGCAATTTGTTTCACGGTAGTACCATTGAATAAAAAATAAAGTGTTGTACGTCTCATAATATATTACCGTAATAAAAGTTATCATAAATCTTATGTACTAATGTGCCGGATTTTTTTATTAGTACGAAGAATATAAAGGTACTGCTACTTTTTTTTAAATAGAAATTTAATAGATGCAATAAGGTTCCTGTAGGTTGTCATTTATTTTACATGTTGTATAGCATTATAAATGTAATATATTAATTACAAAGTGCTTATATTCTACATTTAAGGCATGTTTTTCATTGAATTTTGCACGTGTATAGTAAAGAAACAGAGATAAATATCTACACTACCACAGTTTGCTGGCAGGATAAGTTCGATTTGCACAAATCTTACTTTATTCAGAGTAATGTAAAAAGAAACGATAGATTCCTTCTATAATTACTGCACCCTAAATAATGTGTGCCGATTGAACGTATGGTCGGTTTGGGATATAAACAGCACCGATACCTACTATTAAACTAAGTACTTAAATTAAGCTAGATACTGTCCGTACCGTTGAAAAATGTACTTTCAAAGAGTAATTATTTCCACGTTTAAGGCAAGATAGTTTATTACTCGAGCTTTAAAGAAAGGGAAGTCCTTGTATATCTTATAAACGTACATCCGGAAAATTGTTTCTCTAAAGAATCCACAATTAAGTATGTGTTCGTGGATATACTCATACCATCATCACAGTACCCAGTGGTATGTACATAACATTCACGCTAACATCACAGTATTTCTTAATCCCATTTTTACAATACCCAGATTCACGTATCACTTTCACAAGGATCATACAATTAAGCCTCTATCCTAAAGCAAGAGGCAGATTACTATAACTTATCGATTGGACCAGCCTTTTCTAACGCATCCTGCCTCTTCCTAATGAAAGGTACGAAGCCCCACAACGATGCACCCACCACTAGGATTATACCAAGAACGCTAAAGATAGGCCCGTAACTTCCAATTTGTTGAAAAACTAAACCACAGATGGGCGGCCCGATCAGCTGTATAATACCATTGACGAACAATGAAATACCGTAGGACGAGGTCAGCTTCTCCGTACCAAGCATATCGGCCATAATAACGGCAGTGATGCCCACGTAAACACCGGAAGCTAAACCGAAAACTCCGCAGTAAATAGCCAGCATAGTGTAAGAAGTCGCTATAGGCAGAATCGCTAAGGAGATTCCAGAGATGAGGAGGCCACCGACGAAGTACCAATGCTTCGGCATGATCGTAATGTCGGACAGTGCCGAGCCGCCGATACGCCCGATGAGATCTAATATTGACACTATGGAAAGCAAGAGGGAGGAGACGTTTTTCTCAAATCCGAGAGAGATCGCGTAAGCCGGCAGAAGTATCACGAAGTTCGTGTAGCTCACGGCGTTGGTGGAATTCGAGATCAGGATTACGAGGTATATTGGATCTTTGAGCAAGCTGCAATCGAAGAATTTGTTCTGCTGTTTTTCCTCGTCTTTCGCCGGCTGCTCCGGGGCCTTTCTCGCGAACGTGCTCGATATCGCGTTGAGGGTTAGCGTAGAGGCGCGCTCCGGATGCAGGGCGGACAACGTACTGCCATGATAGGGGGTACTGATGTAATTGAACGAAGAGGTGCTCGGCGACTGAAACGGTGATTTCCTCCTGGACAATTTCCCGGAATCCATGCCCCCGCGCTCAGGAACAGCGTGTAGTGCAGGCGTACTGTGCATCTGACCGGTAATCTCCTTTCCGGTCGGCATGCTGATCTTCCTTGACCTTCCTTGAACCGGCGTATTTTTATAATATTCTAGCGCGACGCTCGACGCGCTCTTTGGTACTATAGGCGCAGCCTTTTCGCAAGAATCGGAAGAAATGAAACAATTCATTTTCTTCTCGTCTTCTGGACTAGTAATAGCTATCGATGTAGACTCCAAGGTATCGTGATTCTTAGTCTCATTGGAGGATGATGCAGGCACCATATGCTTTTCCACTGGATCGTATAAAAGAGCACTTGCCCATACATTCAAAGTGACAGCACCCATTATTAATACTGCACCTCTGCAAAAAAGTAAACAGCATTTTAACATTTTTTTTCCGGATGGCTACAACGTCGTGGTTTGGTCACTTTTTTCTTTTTGTGCGCGACAATTGGATTCCTATTGGATTGATAAAAGAATTAAAAAAAAAATTTAAAAAAAAAGAAAGAAAGAAAAACCGTGAATTGTCGCTTGGATGAAAAATGTATGCCGTGGTCTGCGTAATTTGTAAAAGAATGGGTTTGCATAGTCGTTTGGGATTGATTGATAATTTCTATGGGGGATCGTCAATAATTTCACGATATTAATTCGGTTAATGCAAATTTTAACCGTTTGGATCAGAGAAATTTAAGACAGCCGAGCTAGAGTGGTACAAATTACAAATATAAAATAAAGTACATCAAATTTTTGGGAAGTGCGGTAAACAAAAATTGATTATTGTAGGAAAAAATTGATAATCCAGAAAATATTTTATAACATTTTTAATATCGTAATATACGATAGAAAAATATATCGTGTACAATATTATCAGTCGTTTATGAAAACACTAATGTGATAAAATTTCATGGGACAACACACAAGCAAATTGCTACAAAATACAATAACTATTTAAAAAATTAGGCGACCATATCTGATGGTGGATATGCCTCTGAAAACTTCGAGTAGAAACTTTATGCAAAACAGTCCATTATGTTTTTTTTTTTTTACAAAAATACCCATTAACAATATTTGCCAAGCACAATATTAATATAAAATTGTCTTCCATGGCAAATAATACTGCAATAACATTTATCCAATAAGGATAGTCTATGTAGACATAATGCCACGTTATAAATATCACAGTCATATTCTCAGTTAAAAAATGGACTAATTATAGACGAAATATCACAGATGCCAGCTGGAAGACGTAACATTTGAATACTGGTCTGTCTGCTCCTCCCTTATTAGACGTCTAAATCGTATTACATTGCATAGGTGTTTCATAGTCTGAGCCATAGTGTTTATATGAAGTATTTTCATCTATGGCAAACTATGACATACCCAAATTTGTGCGCCGATCTGAAACTTTCTAAAGGGATTAAAATGAACAAAGAGCAGTTTTGAAACGTGCTAACGACACAACTTTTTTTAATGAGAGCTAAACGGTGATCGACGGATCCGCCATGCATGGACATTGTCGGAGAAGAAAGTAAAAAGGTTCGAAGAAAAAGAGAGAACGCTTGATCGAAGCCCAGTAGCGAGCACAAAGTGAAATCAATTTCACTTTACGACGCGCAAAATCCTCTTTAGGATCTATGACCATATTAGAAAGTTCATTCGATAATCGACGCCATTAAACTCAAGCGCGTGACATTCCCCCCGCGTTTAAATTAAATCAAGATCAACGTCATATTTTTAGCATGTTTCAGATCGCGTACAACATTCAGTAGTATGATCAGTTCATCTTCTCCGAAATCGCATATAGTCCCCTGTCTTCCTTCTTGGAACACATTTTTCTGTAACAGAGAAAAGGAAAGAACAGCTTAGACGGAGTAAAAAGACATGGACAACAAGTTGATCTATCGTAAGTACACGATAATTACGCGACAATCGTAAGGCCAAACTCTACGATACTCGCCAACCGCACTAGCGTGGTACCTACTGTCGTGCCACTCTACGCGCACACGAGGGCATAATCGTTACGCAGAAATCAAAGTGCGCCGGGGCGTGGAAAATTCCGGCACGTAAAGGTGCATCATCTCTCGGTTCCGCACCGGCTGAAAGCTTACGATGAGAAAAAGCAGAAAAAAAAGTGTATCATTTCATAATCTCAGCCGCTTTTGCACTGTGCTGAAATACATTATAACGAATAGGAGGCAAACGATCAAGGCATCCCGCACGCGTTGTCCATGGAATCCTTGCAATCGAGGCAGTTTTTTCATCGTCTGTAATAGCCCACAAAGTCGATCGCTGTTCGCAGCAACCCTCGCTGCAATATCACTCGTATTCGATCAGACGTTTTGAGCGTAGTTTGGATCAACGTCCCGTGGGTAAAACGCCCTTGACCTCCGTGATTTTCCTGCGCTTCCCACGAATCAGCATTGCACGCGCCGTGCCAATTCGTATTTACGGACAGTGTGTTTCCCGCGCGCGCAACTTCACCGAAGACGGGACCATGCGCGCGGAGGATGCGCACGCGGTCCCCTTCAAAAGTATAAATCCATGCACGAGAAACAACGGGACGAAATTTGCGCGCGATTATTCGAGGCTGATCGTTGAAATTAAGAAAGCAACAGAAAAAGATGGGACCGACGCCACCCATCCGTCCAACCGTGTAACACGTTTGTTCGATAAGCGAGCGCGATTTATTCTAGAAGAAAAGAAGGATTGATTTCCATCAACATGATGTATTTCGCATAAAACATATACACTGTTCGTTTTAGCAGAGACTATGTTAATGCTAAACACGTGGTCCGCATTAGTATTGTAACTGCGATTCATATTGCGCTAGGAATAGACATCTAAAATTGGTCGCGATTGCAAGATACGGGGTTGGCGTCCAAAACGTTTAAATAACCAACCGGCCAAGGAACTCGTCTTTATCGTGAAGGGGAAAGTCGTCACGGCATAACTGATGTCTCGCATAATCACGGCCCAGGCTTACTGCTCCCCATTATATTGCGGTCTCATTGCCGGTTGCGTCTAGTTTAACATGGTATTAAGAAAATGTTATTCGTGTATCGCTGCCATTGTCGATAACATTGAATTACTGGTAAGGTTTGAAAGGAAAAAAAAAACGGAAAAGGAAAAAGAAAGAATAACGAAATTCTTACCTAAATTGAACGTCGGGCAGAGGATGATATATAGGGCATCGTTCGGCTACAAAACCTGCGTTCTTGAAGTTGAAGAAATATAAACAGCACATGTAAGTAGTTATGAGTGTAAATAGCGACAACGAACCCGTGGCGGTGTAGCATGTTTTTACAAGACGTCGTGCGCGTATCGAAATTAAATTACCTTCTTGGGAAAATAAATGTGGCGCTCATGATGTCTGCGGACTTACGCAAAATATGACGATAGTTATTGTGTATTATTAATATCAAATATTTAACAAAAATACTGCGACCATTTTTTGACGAGGAAAACTTATTTTAAATCACTATTATTCTTTGATATTGCATATTGATACTTATCTGCATTATTTTCCGCTGGATTTTAAACACGCTCACTTATTAACACAGTGTACTGATCTTTTCAGGATGGATAAAATTAATGTCTATCAAATACACACAAGCACGCAAACATGCATGGAGAGAACAATAGCAATACAAATTACAATCTATGTATGCGCAAGGCTACAGTCTTCTATGCAGAGATTTAATTAAGCGACTAACAAAATAAACTACTCGATTTTCAAGCTTTGTCAGGGATATACAGACTTTTATCAGGAATGAAGTCAAATCAAAGAGATTATGAGCTATGATTTTCTTATTTTTTCCATTTGTTTGCATAACATTTACCATGTTGGAGACACCGTGATAAGTGTTTGCAAATCACGATGATAAGTTTATCGTATCAAAGTACAATAAGTAACCTACATAATTGTGTAGTACCATCTGAATAAAGGATTTTATCACGATCGAGATAAATACCTTTACTTTTGTGACTCATGTACTTTGTGTTATTTTTTGTAAACACATATATAATGCCTTATTTGTTAGATTCATGACTAGACATACACATTTACAAACCTACAATGATAATGATTTGTTATGTTAATTTAGTATATATAAGCACACCTGTAACCATATTCCTCTAGCAATACTCCAAGCACAGGTGGAAGAAATATTGAACCCAATGCGCTGCCAGATATACACAGTCCATTGGCAAGACCGCGTAGCCGCACAAAATACGATGTTACAATGTACACGGTTGGTGGAAAGGACAGCCCTGCCCCTATTCCTACCAGGACTCCATAACTGTAAGAAACATAAAATTTGTAACAGCGCCGTTTGAAAAATATAACTTCTAATTAATTATAATTTATAATCAATTCAAAAAATATAAACTTCAATTATTGCATCATTATGATAGAGTATAATTACCTGACACATAGAAAAGGCACTGAATTTGCAAAATAACTAAGCATCATTCCTGCAGCAGCAAATGTTCCACCTATAAGGGTCACCGTACGATATGAGTACTTGACCGAAAGCACACTTGATAGAGGACCTGGAATATGCAACATTTAATAGTTTCATTTAGTAACATTTAAGTTTTATTTAGGAGCAGCATCACAATGATACAAATTTGTATAAGATATTGTAAACCTTACCAAGTGAGCTGTATAGGAAGTAACACAAGGCAGGTATCCAAGCAGCAGCTGCAGGGGATGCATCGAATACTTCAAGAAATTCAACAAAAAGCACTCCAAAGGATTTGACTGTTCCTGGGATGAGTAAATTTACCATGACCGAAGCCAAAAGTACTAGCCATCCCCATCCTCCGTCAGGTGGGACTAGTTCTTCTTCCACCGTTACATTTATTACTGTAAAAGGTAAGTAGTTCTATGTTGGGTAGGTGAAACTAAATTGTAGCTCAATAACCACACACAGTCATATATTCTTCATCTACAATTGTACACATTCTCAACGGATTTAATGGCTTTTCTGAGCTTTAAATATACAATGTCCAGACTTTATCGGCTTAATGTAAAGAAATAAATGACATGTTTATCTAGGTATTTTGAAAGTGCATTTAATCCAATGTTGTAAAAAGAAAGACAAACCACAAAGACATAAAAGTTTTTACATCATTGAATTAAAGCAGGCCAAGACCTTGATTTAATACATTTTTAAAACATTATTTTGGGTTTTTATTCGAAATGCTAATTCTTGTCTATGTAAAGATATAGAGAAGAAACAAAAGTAAGCACACGTTTTGACATCGTCAATTTTAGCGTAACTATAATTAGAATTTATCCAGAACATTTGACTTACAGCCTGCAGGGCTAAGACGTACCAAGTAATAATTATTTTTAGAAAACATACCGCGAAAAAGCATTTATACAAAAGCGTACATCGTGGCGCGTTAGTTGACGCAGGTTTCGTGTTTCGATAACGAAAAAAAAAAAAAGGGATATCGCGCAATGCTACGCACACTCTTAGCAAGTGTAATTTGAAAACAAAGCCTTACCTTCCTTAGTAGTCCCGTTGAGCTTGCTGTTTTTCTCGTTCTCGGAATTCTGCGACACCAGCTTGTAATTACCCTTCTTGGTCTTGTTCGAACCAAACTTAATGTTGATCCCATTGTCTTGGTCTTGAACTCGTTGCATCGTTATCAACCCTTTCTTCACGTTCACGCTCGTACACGGGACACTCACGCACGTTAGGCACACAACACGCACAAGAGAGAAAAAAGAGAAAGAGAGAGAGAGGGCGACGATCGCACACACAGCGAGACCAATCACTGACACCGACAAACTTAACCGTTGCGAGGTATGACTAACGTGTAAACCTATACAAGTAAACAGATAAATGCAGAGCAAAAGAAATGGTGGCGAAAGAGGCGTATCTGCGCCCGTATAGCTAATAATTGTCGGGACTATGCATGCACGAATATCAACGTTCGCGCACCGCGTAATCGACGGTTGTCTCTTCCTCGCTAAGTGCTTCGGACTTCATCAATTCGGAAGTACCGTCTCCTCTACCGCACCTTCTTCTTTTTCCTTGGCAACGTGAGCACCGTGGTCCAGTCATAGACCTTTCTACGGGCGACGTTTCTCGTCGTAAATCGGGATAATATACGCGGTGCAGACGAGCAGACGCCACCGAGTGCCGACCGCAGTGCGCCGATGTTCGAATAAACGACGTCGGCGATGTCTCCTTTCCTCTTGCCGCTTGCCCTCGGTGCTTCCTCAAATCGCATAGAGCGTGTAGACAATTGCATGTATACCAGACAGTCAGGCACTTCGTACTGTCATTCCGTGGCGGTTGCTCGCACGACACCCTTTTGCCCTTCTTCTTTATGACCCACGCGCACCCAACGCTGCTGGCTCGTACGTCGCCGAACGACTGATCAGCTGTGTATCACACAGAGACGTCCAACCGCTGTTCGCCCCGAACCCCCCACCAATCGGCCTCACGGCGCGGCTGTGTGTACGTTGGTCGACTCCTTTCTCTGCCTAGTTCCCTTTCTCCCCTCCACTGCAACGATCACAGCACTGCCACAACCTCCGCCCCTCTCGCTCGCTCAGTGGGCACAAAAGTAAGCAGGAGGAAGCGAGGAAGAAGGAGAATGGAAAATTTATGACAGGCACCGGGGCAGGGACACCGTGAGATTTCGTCGACACGGACAACGACGATGACGACGACGACCCCGACGACGATGGCTGTGCTCGCGGATTCGATTGTTTGCCACGACCACACGGCCCTCGCGTTCCACTTGATGACGATGAAATCGAGGTGGGAAAATAAGCATCGAGCTGCGATAAGCCCCGCTTTATCGACGATGCCGAATGTCTATGTCGTGAAAATATTTTATCGATTCGCCGGTTATGTAGAGCGGTTTATCTCGAGGGTTTATTTTCGAGAAAAAAGGTTTGCTCGCCTCTCGAGAAACCATCGGCCGGGTGGGAGATTGAATTTGGATTAGCGCTCCCGGGTAAATTTGCGGAATTTCTGAGAGTTCACATTCGTCACGATGTTTACTCTACCCTTGGACTTTGGAAGTCACGCGAGGGATAATAACGCTTGAACTGTACTGGACGCTATCCCGATATATCCGACAATAACTAGACTATTTGCGTCTTTAAAAATAGGGGTACGGAGAAGGTAATGCGAGTAGATCCATTCAATCATTTTGATACCGCATGGAGTACGATGGAAAGTGACAGAAAATATACCATCCTGGATTTTGATCAAATATGGATAAGAAATTGTGAAAGGGTCATTTTGATTGCTTTGATAGTTGTAGCATTAATGCTCGATGAAGGTTCCTTTTTTGCATCCAAGAATGAGCGGGCTGCGTGCTCAATGTTTAACCTTCGTTCGTGATTCGCGATTGCCTACTTTCGTTTATATGCACGTGTGCGGAAAATAGAAGTAGCCGCACCCGTGAGACATGTAAAGGTTCGAAATTTTTTTGTGATTACTGACGAAAGAGTATCGCATCACAAACAAATGTCAACTAGAGCGATAATTTGCCAAAATGATAACGCAACTTGTATTTATGATTACAAAATTACCCCCCGGTAGTTACAAAGGCCGATCGCTGAACGGTTATAGATAACGACTGAATTTTTATAGTCGAAACTAAAGCACTTCGAGAAAGAATTGAATGTTCGTCCGTCAGCTACGTCGATATTTATCACGGTAAAGAATAACTAACTAAAAGTACGCAAGGATACGTGTACAAACATTTCGTTATATCTTTAAACGTTAATATAATTTATAAACTTAATTTGAAATCCTAGACGACAATGTTTATTATATTATCAATTTTAACTGAAAGTTATTGATAGTCATTCTTATCTTTCGACGAACGAAGCACATTGCTAAGCTCGATGCTGTGTTCCCTTCCGCCAACGAAATCTTTTCCAAGATCTCGTGCTAATTTGGTGATATTGTATTTCGGTGAAAACCACCGCATATCTCGCGATAAATATCTACATAAATTAGAGTATTAGCCGTGACTACGCATGATGAATGTCGCGTTACGTGAGCTTCTGTAATAGATTTGTTTGCTAGACCAGAAAGCCGGGAGTTTGTTTCACAATAGTACAATCGTGAAAATAAATGTGACATTATAAGATATGGAACGAAAAGCCGCTGGAGAAGCGGCACTGTGCTTGCGCAACATCGGTAATTAACTTATTGTGCAACGATTAGTTTAAAAGTATGATTCTTTAACAACATAAACGTCGATAATTAATGCGTAATGGCCGTTGCGGTGCGATAAGTTATATGCTTTTTTCAGTTAAGAAGAAAAGGAACGATCAATTTAAAAGTTGCGTCACTTTTCGAATTTAACGACACGTTACGTTTTCTTTTATCAGGGATTATGCGGAACATCTGCGACGAATAAAGGTAGATCTTCCCCACGCGGACGGTACATATCTGTACCAGATCTAAAAACGAGCGATAAGAACCTCTGAAGAATATTCGATATCTGGTGGTCTATTGCGCGTATTATATAATTATATTATATAATTACTCATATAGGTTTCCTGGTACGGCTTTAACGAATCTCATCAGCAAGACGTTGATGGAGTAACCTTCGATAATGGACACGTAGCGCGATTACAAATCTAAGAAATTCGGTACGCAATTAAAGGTATTCAAGGATTTCTACGTTGTTAGCAACTAGCTAAATATTTTATCAGATCTCTGATCGTATCGACGGTATATCTGTCGAACTACGCATGCAAGGTAGATCAATTTCTATATTACCTTTGATAATGATGTCAACTGTACATGCAGCTTTTGGCAAGCGCATCGAAGTGATCGATATTTTATTTCTGTGCCATTTTGCGACACTGACTATTTTTTTCGACGATTTTATTTCTGTGACTTTATTCGGGCTAGTTCGGGTGCAAAGAAGACACTCAATCCGAGTAGACAGGTGTATACGGAAGCTGAGTATCACAGCGCCAGAATATATCAACACATCCCTTTAATCAACCGACTCTTTAGCAATATTTTTCCGCGACGCTCTACGATTTTTATTTTGGACCACGTGCACTTCTTATGCAGCCAATAAACATGAGAATCGACGATCGAAACATAAAACGACCGTCGTGGCGCGAGGGGTGAATTAACAGACTAATTGTTCCTCTTCACGAATTATCTTTTGGACCGTGCAATTGCCGGCTGTAACTACATCTGAGTCAGTCTAAATTCGTTCTTGTTAAGAGTCAATTGGTGCTGCGATGACAAGTGTAAGATGCAAAAGAGTCACCGATCCCTTATTCTCGATTGGATCGCGCCTATTGATCATAATGTTTACCGGTAAAAAGATCTTTTCCTGAAAGCATTTCCGCACTTCCAGACGTGTATACCGCGCGTCGCTTTCTAAACGATAAACTTTATAAAAAAATATATTCAACCATCCATTGCAGCATATGTTACAAAAGCTAACTCGAGCGTAGAATGATTCTTACAAAGTAGTATTTAAAAAAATATTATTACAAAATAATATACGTTAATCTACTTAATAAGAGACAACCAATAAAGAAATACTGTGTAAATTCAGTAGAAATTATAGGAAGAATTTACTTTTGTAAGGGTATTACCTTTAATTCTGTAAATATTTTTTTAATTAAATAAATATTTTTAGTCAATCGTGTTCTGCTCGAAGTTGATGCAACGTATATTTTGATTGCCCGTTCATAAAGCCACACGAGATATTTAGTGAACATCGTTCATTGATAACAAAAACGTCCGTGGGCGTTGTTTATTACATCCGTGTACCATCAGCGATGACGCATCGGATTCACGCAAAACCACCGTACATCAATAGAAGTGTTTTTGTCAAAGAGTCGAATGCAATTGGCGCTGCCATGACTCGCTTTTGACATACGTCCGTACCAAGAAAAGTATTTGTTGCGCTATACCGTCGTGCACGCGTCGCACATGACCGTTCTATTTCAGAAATTCTGACTTCATTCTCTGCGATTTTGTACATAAAAAAAGTCTGTCGCAATCCTTGGCGTACGCGAAAGACGTTGGAGTGAGTCTGTAAAATTTAATACCGTAGCGCGATAATTTTTTATACGAAATATAAAGTTAAAAATCACAATTCCAAGATTTTAAACGCAAAACATGATCAAAGAATGAGTCATTTTGAGCATTGCTGGCAGATTAGAGGGACTCAAAATTACTGCCAAACATCTCAATGGCATCAGAGAATTAGGGCCGATCTTAATTAAATATATTTATTTATTTGCTTACAAATAAACATAACTCTATGCATTACTTGAAAATTTTATAGCTAAAGTAAAATATACATTTGGCGATGAGTGTGTCACCCCCATTGCATTTTTATACATTTTTATATAACAAAATATTATTGTATACTGCAGTTATACTTTGTAACACATTAATTTTATGCAGTAAAGTTTAGGATCGTTGGTATAACTTCTCATATATAATTTTTAAAATGATAAGGAAGGTGGTTTAGTCAAAAAAAATGAATAATCGTGTAATATCTCTCTACTGTTATTAGTATGACTACATAACTATGTCATATCTAAGCTGGATCATTAACGGCTTCATTTGCTTTGTTTTTGGATTGTTGCTTGATACGATAATCTGACAAAGCAGCCTTAATTGCATCTTCGGCAAGCACTATAATGTATAAAATAATTTACGTTAATTCATGTAGTTTTATCATGTAGAATTTTCGAAATCCGCGTTTATGTGATCACTAATTTCAATTGTAAAAAGCTCAATGATATAGAACTGGTCTACCTGATTATTATATTTTTCTTTAAATTATCTACACAATTACTTATGTAGTACAGAGCAGTGTAATTTACTTACTTGAACAGTGCAGCTTGACAGGTGGTAAGCAAAGCTCCTTAGCAATGTCGGTATTCTTTAGCTTTAGCGCTTCATCAATCTGAAGAACATTGATATTAAAAAATTAGAGATCATTTTGAAATATAGAAAAAAGAAATTGTTGTCTTCCTTACAGTTTTTCCTTTGACCCATTCCGTAGCCAAAGAGCTGGAGGCAATGGCCGAACCACATCCAAAAGTTTTGAATTTTGCATCGACTATCTTTCCATCATTGTCGACTTTAATCTGGAGCTTCATCACATCTCCGCAAGCAGGTGCACCTACTAGTCCGGTGCCAACTTGCTTGTCATTCTTGTCCAAAGATCCTACATTCCTTGGATTCTCATAATGATCCAGTACCTAAAATTTTAACAAATTAATATAAAACAAGTCCCCAAAGCAATTCCATTCCATCCTCTTTCTCTTGGATTCGATAAAAGATATAGATGCAAACGTACTAATAATAAAACAATGATGCCAAACGTACTAATCACAAGCTAACCTACGATTGCCCAATGATTTCTTCATATATCAAAAATTGAGAACAATGCCAAAAAAATGTTCAAACGTAGCTTCGAACGGAAGTCAAAAATCAAGGTCAATTTCGCTATATAAATACATTCTAATAATAGAGGTTTTGATATTGATTGCTGGGCATAACGTGGCAGAATCAGATGGGTTAGGATCGGCGACGTAAGGTTTGATGAGAAATATTTACATTCGCATGATAGGACACCACCGGAACGCTCCTGGAAAATACTTTCGAGGTCCGGCTGAGCCCGGTGGGCAAAGATCGCAGCAAAGACATCCTGTATTATATGAGAACTGTCATTGAAAGGTAGAAGCACTGTTTCGCCACTTTGCACAACAACGCGAATGCGGCAAATTGATTTCTGCAATGTCGCGAGATTATTGGTAGCCCTGATCTCTCTTTCTTTCTCACACGTTCGTCGACTCTCTCGCTTTCTCTTTCACCTATATGCGTATCATTCTGCACAGCACGTAGTTTCAAGGGTACCGGCAGATGACACGAGCATCGCTACTAAGAATTTTTCTACGAATATTTAAAAACGTTTGCACGATTTTCTCATCGGCAAAATCTAAAATAATCAACACATCATCGCTGTCAAAAGATCATTTATGCCTTAACCTATTCACTTTAAGAAAGTATAAGAGTCCCCTAAAAGGCATGCACTACTAGTGTGTCGAATAATAAGCAACGATGCAGATTTTTTAGGCATTGTCCAACGATCGTGACCTTACGAGAAAAATGATAGTTCTCTAGTCTCGTTGATGATTAACAATCGTAAAACCACCGATAATCAGTAATCGATTATTCTACGATACTTTGCCTCTCAATCCACTCATATACATTAACTTAAATTAACTTACAAGATATTCTTGTTATCTCATCGGTCCATCGCCGCCTGCTTTATGACCTCCGCAATCTTTCTCATCGCGAAATATGAAACCTCAAATTTGTGGCCAAAATTATCCACAGGGAAGAAGAATTTACTACCGCATGTCGTTTAAAACCAAGCTTTAAGGGTTACAGGTACGATCGAATATTTAGCATTCTTAGAGCACATCGTATCTATCGCGTCACTTGTACAAATCGCAACACTGATAATCTGGCCGCGGGAAAATTTTCAGAATATCACGGTGCACGATGTATGATGAAAAGATTTTCTTGCGCGAGGAACGGACACGGGGAAGCAGCAGATGTGGAAGAACCTGAGATACGCATCGGATGGAGGCAAGAGTGGACGTCGCCAGAACGATTGGAAGAAAACGGATCTGTACGGATACGCGATGTGGTGCGAGGTCCTTTTCAAACCCCAAGATTGCTCAAGGCGAGGCCTTTCTTCGCTGCTTCGACAAAAAACGAGGGTATCGGTGCGATCTCTGATCGTAAACAGACGCTTCGACGAGGAATCCCCGATACTTGGTCGGAGTATTTAGCTATTCAAGGACACTGTGACACCAGAGATACGAAATTCTTGCAAGAGAATGGGATACCCTGCTGCACGAGGTGCCACGTAACCGATATTATCTGGAAAAGATTGGGAGTACCTCTGACACAAGGTATTCCTGATCCGTCGAGGGTTTTGCCCCTTTTCCGTAGCAAATCAAAAGAACGTATTTCGGATCCGTGCGTTAACAAAGAAGCGGAAGGAAATATCGACCGACCGACTTTCGTACCTTGCAATCGTGGACGGGACAAAAAGGTACACCCGGTGAAGAATCGTCGGCGTAAGTCAGGGAATATGAGGAGAAATGAAAGAGACGATAAACTAAATGGAAGTAACGTCGAATATGATAAGACGAAAAAACACGGTTATAAAGGTTTTCGGAGATATAAGGAACGCGACGACAAGCTAGATACGTCCAGCCAGGCGGATCATAAACAAGGCGTGGGACGGAGACTGAATGGGGATTCAAATAAAAATTGCTATACCGTGAAGAGCAGCGCGTCGCATTCACGATCTTTTGGAGGATTCGAAAAACGAAAAGGTAGCCCTCCAGGATCCTCCCATATTGACGAGCCCGAGGGGAACAAAGCACGTCAGGTTCGAATTACGGATGTGCAATACATAGAAGAGCCTACTACCTCCGAGGAATCGAAAAAAAATTCCACCAGACTCGTTTCCATTGGCCACAAAGGCGCAAAAAATGGAACAGGTGTGCAGGTACCTGGTCCAAGGCGTAGACGAATACGGAGCAGAAGGTGCAGGCAGCGATCTATAAACGACAAGCGAAACGATTCGAAGGCTAACCACGGTCGATCGTACGAAAAAGGCGGTGGGCCAAAGGCTAAAGAGACGCAGGTGCAGGGAGAAGATCGTTCTGCGTCGCAGGGAGGAAAATCAGGAGATTCGAAATGTAAAGACGACGAGAAGCGTGTAGTCGACAGGACGGTGGATAGAATTTCATTCGAGGCCGAACGTGATCGTCGGATGGCGAGTTTTTCCGACATTGAGAAATCTCGAGAGGAAAACACGTGCCGGGTCTGTCGATCGTGCAAACGCATCGCCGAAAAATCGACGATGGAGCGAAAATACCACGATACGATAGGCTGCGGATGCGCTTTGCGGATTTCACAGTCTTTTGTGCCAGGCAAGGATTGTATCTCCAAACGCGTCAATCAATTTGAAGGGTGCGACACCTCGAATCTGGTACTCTGCGAAGCGTGCGAAGATATTTATCACAAAGATCACTCGTGGAAATCGTTCCCCGACTTGAGAAACGCGGAACGTCCCGTTGGTTTGGCGAAAAATTCGAGAAGCAGAGCCACGAGTAATCGTCACGAAGAGCTATACGAAAAGACGAAGCGAAAAATTTGTTTCTGCGTGGAAAGGGCTAAACGGATTATTCTATCGTCGAACTTTTTGGGCGGTGAAAAGGAAAGATCGGGGAAGAAGGTACGCCTCGAACCGCGATCGGAAGCTCGAGCGATGAGGGAAACGAGTTTTGTCTGTTGTCGATGTGATTGTCCTTACTTAAAGGTCGCCTTTGACCATCACGCTAATCGTGAATTTTCTAATACACTAGAATCTCTCGGTAGGGATAAACCGAAAAAAAAGCAAAAGCTTTTGGGATCAAAACATGGTAATTTGAAAGATACCGCGTTGCAACGCGTGGAAAAGTTTGATGGCGCCTTAAATTCCGAGAAGCGTGTTTGCACTCGAACTGGAAATAAAATATGCGTATCTGCACACATCGACGAGCGATTTTCATGTTCGAACAACGTGACCTCAGTACACGCGTCAAAACCTCGGAAAAAACGTGCGTCCGAGGGGAAAACTCGCCACGAAACCGTTAATTCAAGTATTCACTTACCAACTCCAAGGCTTACGGTAAATACCAACGATTATTCTGATGCAAACAGGAGAAATAAAATACACAATCTCGCGCAAGTAAACCATAAAGAATTTTCGAGCAAGAGAATGAGCAGCAGGGACAAACAATTCCATCTCATTCCAAAGGACAGTTTTAAAGACAACTCGAGAAATTTTGTAGGAAATAAAACAACGAATAAAGGCCAAGATTGCTCGTACACCGATAGCGAGAACTGCACTCGCGTGCATGTTGAAAATAAATTAAACGCTTCTACTTACGTAAACGGATCGTTTATCGGTTTAAAAGAATTATTTGAGGAGGAAAAAGCTAAAAGAATGACCACAGTACGGAAGAATAACAAACGATATATTCCTCCTTGTAACTCAAAGAAAACGATTCAAACCGATACGGATCGCTTTGCTGGTAATCATGATGTTTATTCTCGTACATCATCAGGACATGGAGTTATCTTTCGTACCAAGGAGGACAATCGAGCTATTTTCTCAGAGACTACACGGAGAATTAATCATGAGAAGGAAAATGTGGGAAAGATCGGTGATCATTGCTCGAAGTTAAAGGGGGAAACTCGTGAGAAAAAGAAAGAGACGGAGTACGCGAGACGCGTAAAATCGAATAATCCCGAAGAAAGTCCCTCGGATAGCGGGGAACGTGCGGATATTTCCGATTTTTCCGACGATCTGAAGGTTAATATCGCGACGACTGGTGAAAGATCGTCCGCGATTGTAAAGACTTTAGTCAAAAGGCTAAATGCCAAGTTGGCGTTACGTGGAAACGATCGAGGGCCAAACGAACACCGATGCGCGGTTAGTAGAAAATCGACGAGTCAGCGATGCAAGAGCAACAGCGACGACGACGAAGGATCATTGACTCCCGAAAATTACGAGTGCCCTAAGCTCTTTCTCAATCGATCTATGGTCGGCGAATTGTGCGAATCAGCAGCGGCTACTGATCGGAAAGAGTACGAAAAACTTTCCATCGAAGCTTTCCACGGTTTGTCAGGATCCGTTTCTGACGATACATCGCGAAGTAAAAAAGAACCTGTCGATCTCAAATTTCATGAGCGAGGCGTTAACGACTTGGAAAGTATAAGATCTATGCATACAGCTGATACTGAAGGTTGCAAAGAAGCTCTCGGCAACTCAGCACACCTCTTTCTCGATGATGGATCGCCAAGTAAGAAGGGAAATGGAACTTCTGGACCGCATGATAGACACGTTGCAAAACAAGAAAGTATAAGTTCTATGCAGAAAGAGAGACTGCGAGATGAACAAGAAGTTCTTGACATTCTGTCAGATTTCCTTCTCGACGATGGATCGTGGAATAAGAATAAAACTATAGGTCCCCGAAAACACAATCGACGCGATAAACAGTCAGAAAATATCAGATCTACGGATAAAAAGGAGATTGAAGATAACGGAGATATTCTCGACGTTTCGTTCGGCTCTTTTTTCGACGACGGACCACGAAATAACAAAAACTCTGATAGTTTTTTGTCGCGCCACCCACGGGGGGAAAAACCAGAAAGTACAAGATTTACGAACCGAGAAGAGATTGAAAATGACAGAGAACTTTTCGAAGTTTTGTCAAGTCCCTTTTCTGACGATAGACCTAGAAATCGGAAAAAAGCTGGAGGTTCTGGGGAACATAATCCACAGGTCAACGCATCGGAAAGTACAAGAATGTACAGAGGGGGGACTGAAAATGACAAAGATAGCCTCGACAAATCGCACGATTTACAATTAGTATCCATAATGAATCATGCTGAGTCAGAAAAGAAAGGTGGTCACGAAGGATTATACTCTGAAACTAACAAAGGCAAAAAAATGTCCGGAGCATCCGATTCGCACAAACGCTTGTCGCGCTCGTCACTCAAGATCGCGGATCTTCGACGAACTCGGTCACCTTGCATTTTTTCTCGAGACGCCAGAAACGTCGGCAAGCTGTTTATGCACAATGAAAACGTCGAGTCCTCCTCGGCACTGACGAACGTGGAGCTGCGCGAGGTCGAGTTTTTTACCGAAAATCACAAAGTCGTTGGCACCGACGTTAAAAACGATGACAGTGCGCTGGACGAAAGCAAGATGGACATACTTCCTGGCAACGATGTAATCGAGGAAAATATCGATCACCCTTCGGTCGTTTCCGTCCTTTTCCCGAATCATAGGCCAATTAGCATCGGCGATCATCGCTTCGAAGACAAAGAAATTATAGAGGCTTGGACGGATATAAAAGTTACGAAAGAGAAACCGTACCTCGACAAAGGAAATGTGCCATCGGATTTAGAGAATTTAAGAAGCTTTCTGATAGGTGAATCGGAAGAAAAGGGATCGATGATTGGACGAAAGGGATTTAATAAAGAGACTTGCAAGAGAAGCGTGTTAAGCAAGAACAATTATTTGAGTACCGTAAAGTAAATAGAAAAACGCGATGCAAGCTACCGGATATTTTGCAAGGATGAATAATAACGTTCGTGAAGCGCACGAGTGATTTTTTTTCAAGGGATAGCTGAAAGCCCGTTGATTTGCGGAAAACATCGGCGTGCAAGTTTGCGCAAACTATTCGAGCCACGATCTGTTCGATAACACCTGACGGATGATATATCAACGTCCACGAGATCTTACTATAATGATGAAGTGCTTCCCGTTCAAGATATTGCCTCGAGAAATATCTTCATTTGATTACGATAAGACGTATTTTACACATATTTTGCTGCGCCTATTAGAAATCTTAAATCCATTTAGAGAAACCGTTTACGGAATCATTTCTTTATTCTTCTTCAAAATATTTCGATGTACTTTCAACCGGATTCAAGTCTCTCATTTCGACATGATTAGAGCAAATCAGAATCATAATTAACGGTAAGAAATATAGTTTCACGGGTTAGTATATACAAGAGTACAAGTAACAAAAACGTGGCAAGTGTATACGAGCGTAGCAGAAAAAGAAACAACGAGGGGACGAAGGTAAACTATAAATAGAAGAGGCATGCGTGTAAATCGAAAGTAAGAAAAAAATAGAAGTAAAGTGAGTGGAAGAGGAAAGAGTAAATCCAAAGAGTGCTTAACGTAGATATAGGAGAACGTGTGCGAAAAAAAGACCAAATTTTTTCATTAATACTAAAATAAAGATACTTATATATTTCTCTTAGTGTTTCAATGTCATCTCTAAATATAAAGATAAATATCGGAATAAGCTCGTAAGAACGTTTAATGATAAAATTACTGAAGTACTCAATATATCACGTTTCTCATTTTTTATTAAAATTTTTCATATTGTATTGTCCTATATTTTCCATCACCTTTCTCGGTATCGAAACGATTCCAATGATTGTTATGAATATTATTTCGTTTTCCCTATTTTGTGCTTATATCAAGCACGCATGTAAAATATATCAATACAAATGTAGCGAAATAGCAGCGACTAAGTAATTCTAATGTTAAAGCTCTGCGAGTGAAATAAAAACACGATACAACAGGACTTGGTAAAAGTGCAATATGCGCCATCTGTTGGCCGAACAGTGAAATCCATTTTTTTTTGTTTCATGCGTTCCTTTTGTTCGTTGTGTAGCTGTCATTACTTATTAGAATGATGTAGAGTTATAGAAATTTTTACACGGACATAGTGGGGGCTTCTTGGTGCATGTCCTGTCGTCGAATCACCATTGTCCCATCGTGATGTCACCGATCAGCGATGCGGACGAATAAAGTGCAGTCCTAGCCCTATTTTCATTTCGGACGATCTTATTTTCGTTAAACGCTTTTTATTTTAATATGGCTAAGACCAAAACGATCAGCAAAGGATGCCCAAAGTGCGAGCAGCAGGTACGTTGTACGCTTTGGAAATTATAGATGTGTGAATATATATCATTAATTATATTCGTATTCATAATAACAGTGCAGTTTACACTACAAACACTTATTTCTAAAGGCTCCAAACGTGGAATTAGATATTCCTTTATATCTAATTCTTTATATTTCCTGTATATATATGAAAATATATAGTTTGGTACATACTATAATTTTAAAAGATATATTTTGGCATGTGATAACTGTGCATTGTGTGTTATAAAATTCTGATAGAATTTGTATACTGAATGTATTTTTTATTGTACGTATTATACGTATATGGCGATGTGGCTGATTTGGTTTTGATCTCGTTTACAGATACCAGTTGCTTGTAAAGCATGCCCGTGTGGTCATTCATTTTTCAATGCAAGGCGTAATTCCATCAAGAGTCCACCTAGCCCTGATAATGGAGTTATGAAAACAAGAAGGACGAATCGTATTAAAAGAGAGAAACCAAATTATTATGATGCCTTGGAGTATGATAAGCAGTCGAAGAAAAGTGCTAAGGTATGTCATTATCGAAATTTATTATATCTGCCAATGTCTTTTGAGAGCGAAGTATACAACTTGTAATAGAAGCTACAATGGTATGGTTGATAAAAGCTTGGACTTTCGCACTGAATATTTTTCAAAGGAGTTCAAACTTTGCTCCCCACCTTTTGATAATAATTCATATCATACACATACTGTAGCTACAGCTGTTCACAATCCATTTTAAGACCTAAGTCAAGCAGTGTTAGTTTTCGACGCTGAAAGTCTAACAAATTAATATTTTTCAACAGATACGGAGAAATACGGATACTGGAAATGATATAGATTGTCGTCAGTTGAATAAAAAGAAGAAGAGGAAGGGAAAAGGTAAAGGGAAGAATGGCAGCAGCAGCGGTCTGGGGGACGATGACGACGAAATGGAAGGAATTAATGGATTATCTCCGGAAAAACAGCTGACCTGTTCACTTATATTGCAAGAGCTAAACAACAAGATGCGAGTTGTAGCTTGGAAGCCTACATGATTGCAGGAATAGATATACCTTTCCATTGCACTCGTAATCGTAAATCTCTATCAACGGTCCATGTTAAGGAATGTGTTTCGTACCGATGTCACGGTGCAACTCAATGGCGTCTATCAATATTAAACATCAGGCAGTAATAGAGTATTGTCGAAGGAATACGTTTATACGTATCAACCAGCTTGTCGGAGTACTGTTACGACAAGCGATATTTTTTTACTTACAGTCGTGATACGTAATGATTGTTACCGTTTTTTATAATTTTCTAACAGCATTTTACCACCTACATGTATATGTCGATGTAACTCGTTTTGTCGAAAATTAATTAGCCAATGTGAATTAACTTTATGAGTATTACAGTAACTTGCCATTGTCGCACTCTATAATACATACCATATGTATCCGGATTTCTACTAATGTTATCGTAAGTTTTCCTTTTTTAACACTAATGCATAATGTAAATATGATGTATATAATATAGACAGAGAGAAATGATAAGTCTGTAAGAGCCAATGGCGAAAGGGCGAGGAGTTGTTTATAGGGCGGCCTTTTATAACCGGTGTATCCACAACATCCCCTATTTCTGACCTTTTGAAACGTATACGATATAAACAGATATGAGCAAGTAATAAATAACATACGTTACGTTTATTTAAACCGTAGTACATGGAAATTTATTGAAATTAGTTTTATTCGTCGAAAATGAGGTATATCCGTGATCATCTTAGACACATTATAAGCGGTACATTACAACGGGATAATCGTAGCGAGAAATGTTGCCATTTATTATCTTCCTAATACACATTTGCTCATCTCATTAATCACATTTGCAAAATATTTTATTCTTTTACATTCGTATCTCCTGGACAATTCACAGTTTCAGCATCAACCGGCAGCTTCGTTGGTTTTGTTACTTCGTTAAAAACAAACAGAAGAGGTAGACCTCCCATGACCATACACGTGCCCATGCACAGGAAACAGACAGTGTAACTTCCGGTTACATCTCGGAGGTATCCTGAAATCACGCAGAAGCCCCATAGATTGTGCATGGTGATCGCGGGTCTTAGTTTTAAATGAATACCTGCATCGTTACAGCGCAGAAACTCAATCGTACTCCTCCTCGGTACGAGATATTCGCGTACATACGGATAATAATGTCTCATGTACGTGCATTTAGTAATTAACAATTCATAGGATTATCGTATACGTCGGTAGTGTATGATGCAACGATATCACGAATTGTTATGAATTGTCGATTACTAAATATACGCAGATAAAGCATCATCACTGTGTACACAGAATCGCTGTTATACATTTAAACGGTCCTTGCATGAATCTTAACGTGTCACCGAGGCCGGATCAGATCGGTGCCGTACCTACCTGCGAGAGGAGGAATGGAAATTGCACCGACACTCTGAAACATCCTGACGAGCCCGTAGCTGGAGGATATTTTATCGGTTCCATACTGGTCCGCAAGTAGGACGGGAACTAAGAGAAACCAACAGCCCAGGCAAAGTCCGTACATGCCGACGGAACATGCCAGTACGTAAAAAGAGTGAGCCATTGGAATTGCCAGCACCGCCACGCCGGCACCCACGACACTGTTGAAAAACAAACATTTAATTATATACTGATTATACGTGCAAGAGTTTCTTAATTAAATGCCAAAGGTTTGTATAAATATCAGTCGTGTATTTCTCCTGTAACTATTCATTGGAAAATAGTTGCTTGCGGTATTAAATCCAGATTGGTATTTACATTAAGTAATGCAAACCGATATTAAATATTTAAACAAAAAAAAAAGAACCAAATTAGAAGTGACATTAAAAGGAATACTATATTATTGAACTATCATACGTGGATCTGTATATCGTCAAATAATCGCATCCTTTTATATAGATCATCCCATCACTGTACATCGTATGATTTATTCTCATTAGAAGCAGGAAAAATTCGTAACAAACAATTAGTAAAGAAAATTTAAATGTGTTAATGGAGATAGAAAGAGTTCAAAGTGACTTCGAATTACCGTTTGGATTTCGCACGGTGTGTCATGCAATGTCTACAACAGTTATGGATTCAAGCTAGCATCGTGATTAAACACGTCCTTATAACGACACGGTTGGTGAACTTTTTTGATAAAAAACGGTGATAAACGTGAGCAATCGTGACTAATGAGGGATTCCATATAAGTAATGCACTAGAGAGATCCAGATAAATTGCTCGAGGCCTGTTTTATGAATCTGTCTGCCTTTCCGGGGTTTAAGTAATCAGGTATTTTCTCATTGGGAACGTAAGAATCAACGCATTATTTACCTCATAAAGCAAAAAAAAATGCTTAAAAAACACATATAAAATGGAGACATATCTTTGCATTTCGTAAAAGGAAGAGTCCTCTTAGTTATCTCTTTAATTAGTTCATATCGCAAAAATTACGTGGGCGTAAAAACGCTTGTATGACTTCGACATTGTTAAATCCGTGCAATATTATACCGAAAAGACTCTGAGATCAAACTCTGGGCTACGCAGTATAAAATCTTTGGAGCGTTTTTTCATTTACAGCTTAGTCTCCTATCCCCTCTTTGTAACGTCTAAGAATAACTTTTATTGCCGGTCGATTTATCGCACCGTTCCTTACAATTGCTCGGCCAGGTTCACAGGAGACTCGATATTGTATTTTATTAGATACACTGGCCTGAAATTACTTCTTCTCAACTTTTCATTAGCACAAAGGACTGTGAATTATGATTCACCGCGTGAAAAGCACGACGGATCTAGCGGCCCGCCGCAATTTCCGCGTCAAATGTGCGAACCATTAAACCGATTGGCTGGCATTAAAAAGTCTAAATCGGATTACAAGAACGAGGGGACAGAGTTGACATCAGCGACGCGCATTCTTGCTAATAATAAGATATTGCAACATATACGCTCTCTCAATAATATATCGTCTACGTCAATAGTCCCATTGTAAAGTAATCCAATTGCAGCTATCGCAAAGTGAATAATAATAACAAAACAAAAAACTATATAACTACAATAAATACGTCGAAAAACTGATCGGAATACGAACACTGGCTATTAGCGCGACAGTGAATGATGACGTTGGTAACGATCAGCCCAACACCGAAACCATCAAAACGACGGTTAAATAATCTCATAAAAAAATCGCACCACTCTCTAACGCTGCAAATTCCACGAATATCCACGATTTCATTACGATATACAGACGATTACATTGCTCCAATAATATTTCCCTTTTATTCTTTTTTTAGACATAGAAACGCGGCGTGTTAAATATGTGCCAAAAACAAATTATCAATTTTAGTGTTTGGTGTGCCAAATACTTGCACAGAGAGCTGCTACTCTATTCTCCTGATAGATTCAATAAGGTGATCGAGAAAACACCTACCTTCCGATGTATCCTTTCCGGCGATCGAATAGATGCAGATCGGAGAGCCAGCCGAGGCCCAGTCTACCGCAGAGATCGAGAGCAGCCGAGATCGCGACCAGATAGCCCGCTTCCGATTTCGTGTATCCAGCGGCGTGAACGTACGCCGGAAGATAATAGAGCATGTACGGGCTCCCGGTCGACATGAGGCTGACGGAGAAGCACATCATGATGAACTGTGGATTCTTCAGCAGGGACAGGTCGATGTACCGGGCTATCCTCTGGGCGATGGTCTTTGGCTTCTCCGCCACCGGTGGCTCGATTGGGGGCGGAGGGCACACGGCCGTCACCGAGGATCTCAAGGATCTCAACGACGATCTGGCCTTGTAAACGCAGGTCGAATCCGTCGAGAGGTCCTCCACGCTGTGCAATATGCTGGAGCTCCTGATCTTTGAAATCGGTTTCAGTCTGCGGAAGAGGGAAGATTCGTGAAGAATGCGGTGCGATGCGACTTTGCAGTGTTCGTTGTATTCCTCTGGCGTCGGTTGAGTTCGTGTTGCTTAAGATTTAATATCGAAGGCGAATTTGAGGATTGTTCGAATGCGAATAATGTTAACCCCTTGCGCTCGTATGTCGAGTGTCGCTCGACAGCGTATTTTACTCAACGGATAATTCGCAACTTTTATACACCCGAATCTAATAAATTTCTCTTGTTTGTCCGTTCCGAACAAAAACCTCTTTCATCGATGGTAGGATCTATACTTTGCAATAGAACTCGAACATAAATTCGAATCTGCCTTCCTGTTCGCGAAAGAAATAAAACTCTTCGGAGCGCAAAGGGTTAAACCTGTGCCACGCAAACTACCTGTATATGTACTTAGGATATCATTACCAATTTTAATCCTCGGCTAATCGTGTCGCTGAGGATGTATCGTTTAACAGGAATTCTAACAGTGTGCTTTAGCAAGGGATCGTGGGTCGTTACCATTAGTGTCTGTACCGTGCACCAATGACGCTGCACCATTAATCTCGGGCAACGTGAGGGGAGAGTCGGTAAAAAACCGCCCGGCAGAGAACCCGTTGGGAAAGTTCAACATACCTGAGGCCCTCGCCCATCACGTCCTTCTCTTCGTCGCTGTCGGTCAGCTCTATGGCCACCACGTTATTCTGATGGAACAATTCGTTGAGCAGGTTGTGCCTGGTGGTCGAGTCGTTCGCGAACAGCAGGTCCAACTTCTGTTGCTTCGACGTCTCCAATTCCTTGGCCGTTGGCTCGACCTTCTCGGTTTTCTCGATCACGCTTATTTCCCCCGGAAGGTAGTTGTTCTCCAACGGCCGGTACAGCGTCGCGCTTACGCACACGTGGAGCATGCACCCACCGAGGAGGAGTATCGTGCCGTGAAAACCGAAGTTCTTGACCAGCGTCTCGATCAGGAGAGGAAAGACGAAGCTTCCAGCCGCGGTCCCGGATACGCAGAGACCGTTTGCCAGAGCGCGATGCTTGTCGAAGTATTGGGACACCAGGATTATACCAGGCGTCGTCGACAGACCACCACCGATTCCTAAAAGCCATTCGACCTGGAGACGAGGTTTTCCAAAGAAGGTTCGAAAACTCGCGAGGAATACAAAATGCAACGCTTTGAGCTCGAAGGAGGATCCTTGGTAGCCATCTGAATTGGTTTGATAATCAGAATAACGATCAGGAGACTACTGACGTACTGTTCGATGGTGACTTCATTGTACACGCACACGCGCAAATTTATGAAGTACGAAACACCGGAGCGCTTCATTATTTGACGTGTAATCCGTTCTCGTGAGTAATGAAATATATTGTACAGTCGCTAATACCCCGCGGCAAATAAAGCTTTGAACGCGAAAGGTTAATCTTCTGCACTGCAAAGCTTTGTGTTCGCAAAGCCCTGTAGATCAGATAAATTAGGATAAGAACGGAATGAATATAGAACAGCACCTTTCGCGAACGGACGCTTGTAAAAACATTTCTTCATAAACGACGAAGTGGGGGTAGCGATACCGGCGGTAGGAGTACAAAGGAATATAAGACTAACTGCATCAGGTGTCGAGTTTTCGATTGCGATATAAGGCTAAACTAAAGCGCTGTAGGACAAAGGTCTCTCGAATAAAAGATTCTACCGTTTTTGTAAACGATAAAGTAAGAACACGGTTCTATGCTGATCGGTAGCCGTGCATGCTCGAACGTACTTTATCATAATATTAATATCAATATTCACGGATTCAAGATAGGTATATTGTTTTATATCGTGGCATAACAGTTAGTGGCATAACAGAAGGATTTACATGCGAGCAGGACCGCCGTCTCTTACGTAAGGAATATCGATTCTCGATGATACCCAAATCGGCTGATATAAGCGTGAGGGAGCCAAGCGGATTATAGGTTGAAAAAAACAAGTTTCTTACGTACCCGTTAAGACTCCAAATGTAAAAAAGAGGTGCACCAAGTTCGTGGCGAAATAACTTATGGTAAGACCTAAAGCACAAAAGAGACCCCCGACGAAAACGACGGCGCGACAGCTATACTTTTGACACAGCATACTCGTCACCGGAGCTGCAAAGTCAAGAGGATACGTTCCCTTATTTTCGTGGATCGGCGGTGTGCGCAAAGCAATTAAAAATTCACGATACACACAGTGCAGTGATAAGCACCGAGGCTTAGTCATTACATCATTCCGTCCTACGTGCCCGCAAGTGCGCGCCGGGGCAAACCTTGACCTACCTCATTGGGGCAGGCCTCGTACCTTAAAGCGAGATTTCCATATTCGTTGATCGTTAAGATCTGCCGGAAGATAAGCGGTATTGGAAAAGGGATATCGCTTCCACCTGTTTTACGTAACAGCGAGACACCGAGAATGATGGATAATGATCTTAACCGTGGAATTTGCAAATAAAGAACTTTGCTCTCCTTTGCGTATCGTTCGATGGAGCCTCGAGAGGCGGAAGAAAAAAACGGTTTATAGCAGTCGTACAATTTTTCCGGGATACGCCGTGATGCTGACATTTAGAACACCGTTTAAAAAGTCTTACAACGCTTTACACCATACGCCGAGTTCAAAGGGCTTTGACGCTAAGAATACCACGAAGGTCGATAAAATAGACGAATAGCGTGTAATATAAGTAAAGGAGTGACATTGCGACGATTGAACTACGATCAAGCGCGTTGTTCAGGACCGATGAAGGATTAAATACTTCGATTCGTCATGCTCGACTTTCCTTAACACGTTGGTGACCAGATCGATTTTCAGTGATCCCTCATTCGATTAATAGTACAGTTTTATCGATATACGCAATAATATTATCGCCTCCGGAGGGGTAACAATAATACAATAATAACCAGTCATGATGCGATAACTATGCCACGGACGATAAATTCGGTTAATAATACTATAATAACAGACATTTCCGTATCGTGTTTCAATTAATAGCGAAAACACGAAACACGAGCAGAAGTACAAGTTCAACGTGCGCGCACACCGTGCACGCGGCAGGGAACGCGTTAATACCATAGCAAGTACGATCGAATTTGAGGGGACTCACCCAAGGCGAGACAGAGGCAGGAGAGAATCGCCGGTATCCAGGAGGCGACCGACGCCGTGGAATCCTTAAAGGTCTCCATCACCTCGACGTACAGTACACCGTAGGACTTAACCAGGCCCGCCACCCAGAATTGGACGAAGAAGGCCCCGAAGACGACGACCCAGCCATAACCGCCGTCGAGAGGGACGTAGGTGCTGTTCCTCGGCTTCTTCGGCTCCTGCTTCCTCGGTTTCTTCTTCTTCGAGCCGACGGTGCTCTTCGTCGAGCGCAACTCCCTCGACTTGGCGATGAGCGGCCTGGCAGTCAGGCTGGATATCGTGAGGAGATTGTCGTTGTCCTCGTCCTCGATCGTGTCCGGGCTCTGGAGATGGGGCGGCACGATCGGCGTCGAGGTGGCGGTCGCCTGGACGACCAGGGAGGCCGGCCTCTTGGGCGAGGGCACGCCGGTGCTCAGATCGAATACCGGGGCGGAATGGATCGAGAGCAGGGAGCCCAGCTGATTCTGCTGATTCATATTCTCGTCAATGACGGTCGTGCCGACCATCTCCTGCGACGCTGCCGCGCAGGGGGCAGCGTCGCGGTCGGCGGACCTACACGAATCCTGGAAACTCCATTCTCGTGGTAACGACATATTTCGGCGGCTCCGTTTGCGCGTGGAGGACCGTAATACATTGGAGTTAGGTTTCTTGGTCGGTACCGGTTTGCTTTAAACGGCAAACTTTCTTCGATCCTATTTCCTTTACACGCCTTGACACCTCCGTACTGCACCCCTCTCTCTCTCTCTCTCTCTCTCTCTCGCTCTCTCTCTCTCTCTCTTTCTCTCTCTCTTGCCCTTTTTCACTTCTTTCTCTCTATCTACCTATCCCTCTCCCTTTCTCTTCCCTTTTTCAACGTCTCCCTTTCTGTCTCCCTCGTTTTCGATCTCCCCGGTCGCCTCACCCTTCCGTCGCCCCTTTATTACCCCTTATTCCTTATGCCCGTCTCCTGAGGATGGTCGACCGGATTGGCCGGCCGTTCTCTCTCTCTCTCTCTCTCTCTCTCTCTAAACCGTTTTACTCGACGACCGTTCGGTCCTGTGCCGTCCTTCGCAAGCTCCTCTGTCCTCCCGTGGGCTATGTCTCTCCTCGAAGGGCGGTCTCTCTCGAATAAAGGACGTTCGTGGGCGCGTGCACCAGGGGGACGATCACTCGGCTCTCTCGTCAGGTCTGCACGCTTCGAACGATCCGAGCACCGTGCGGTTCCTCACCATTGACGCGTTCTCCAACGTTCTCCCGTGTCGGCAGAGAGGGTTCTTAGTAAATACCGTTGCGAGGAGGGTGCGCACGCAGAGGAGGTCGCCACCGGACGGAAACTTACGGGATCGATATGCGACCGCGGCTGACGCACTGCCAGCTCGCGGTATTCACCACCACGTGGACGATGGAAACGGTTCTGCATGTCGGTTTATTGTCCTCCCTTCGACCCACTTTTCCACCGGGAGCTTTCTCGCCGTCGCGAGCGTCGCCACGGTGGATCCTTCGACGGACGACCTTCGATCCTGACTGCAGTCCGCCGCTACGGTTTTGAGGCTTTTCCCCGATACCAGCTCGCCCGATCCGCGACCTCGCTTAATCACGAATTTCGGAGGACGATCGCTCGTGCCTTCGTTTTCGCACCCCTTTTTGCGAGGAACTGCCGCAATGCTCCCTTTATGACGAACCTTTGGCCGAACTATTTTGGTTTCATTGTTGTAGAGTTGTTGCACTGCGCAGTGGAATTGCTTCGATGATCCTTGCGTCCTTTCGTCAAGTATTTTGGCCGAGTTTTGTTGTTCTTGCTGTTGTACAATGTTCGATGATCTTGTTTCGATGGATTTTAGTCGATTTATTGTTCATAGAATTTTTGCGATACTTAACTATGTTTAAAGAGAGAATTTACTTTTCTTTGGAACTGCCTGGGCGTTTTACTTTCTCGTGAGGAATTTTAGTCTAGCCTTTTTCATTTCGCCGGCTTACACCTTTGCTCAGAATTGCTTCGATAATCGACTATTCTTGATGGTAGGTTTCATTCGATATTTTTTAATTTTTTTACCGTCTTTCTTGGCATATAACTGCGATCGATTTTCCTTCGCGATTTCGGCCTATTTTCTTTCCCTTTACTGACCTTACGCAGTTTCAAGCGGTTCAAGTCGAGCCTTCGTTTTAATCGTACATTAAACGTCGCGCTTGTCTCGGGGACAAAGGTCGGCAATTACGAGGCATTGAGTCCTAATGCATCTCTAATGGAATAAAGTAATTAAACCGGTTTGCCGGGGACACGCGATTCCTCAGTATGAGAAACTGTAATTGAAGGGAGACCCACGAGCGGGGCACGTTAACCAAACGCAGTTAACCCTCTGTAATTCACGGCGACTACCAAGCACACGCTTTACCTACGTGTCTTCGTTCCAAATCGAGAGTCTTCGTTTCGTATTCATGAATAATCGTAAATCGGAGCGATACTTTGTATCTTCCAAACGATCAGACGTTACTTATATCCATCTCCTGCTTCACTCTTGTTACGCATAAGCTTAAAATGTATAATAACAAGTATGGCTTTGGGATCGTTAAAGTACGGACGCAGGAATTTGTATAGATTTTGAAGTCACGAACGAGCTAAAAATTGCGAAGACTCTTGCATAAGCTACCGCAATGGCGTGGTATATATGCGATTGCACAGACTCGTTATGATTTCTAAACTCGAACCTACGATAGCAAAATGCTGCTCGATTCTTCAAGATTTTTCGCTTCCTCGTCCCTCGTAGAAAGAGACATTTACGTCGCTGTCGCAGAGAACAGAGGATTTCCAGTCATGCCTTTCGAGATTTTCGAGAAAAGGAGATTCGGGCTCTGGTCGGGAAATTTGAAAATTCGCAATCACGCAGGGAAAACTGCCGAAATTTCCGATGGTGGGGGAAGAGAGACTCTACGCGCAGCATCCGACCGGATCAATGAATCTCGCCGCTGCTCCAGCAGATCTATCCTTGCCCTCGAAGCCGTCACTCCCGGTCGCTTCGAAACGGTATTTTCATCGATAGGCCAACGATTTACGCCTTTTGGTCATAGCAGAGATCCGGATGTGTCGTCGAGGCATCGATACATTTATAAGAATCGACTGAAAGATCTGCGGAGCCGTCTCGATCGGTAGGTCCAGCTATCACTTTTCGAAGACACGCCCCAGTGCTCGCAGAACGACGTGAGAGCTTTTCGTCCCAATTTGATTTTTTTCCAACAAATATTTATAACGATCGTTTACGGTTAGAAACACAGTCCTTCGTTGTGTGTATTGATAAATAGTGTAGCAATTGTGATGCTCTGCATGACTCGTAGCGGTTACCCTGAAAAATGGAGTAGTCCATATTTGCCTATTTGTATGGTTGCGTAAATGCCTCTTTGATCGTTGATTTTCTTTCGTTGATCCTACTTATCCCTTTTTATTAATCTTACTGTGCATTGTAAGAGTGTATTAGATCGATCGATTAATAAAATAAAATATTCGGAATACTTTGGATTTTTAGATTGTAATTATAGCGGGCCTCTTTTCTATTTCGTTGAATATCGATCGCAGATTTACGAGCGGATGTTGAAGACGTACACGATGACGAGGTTCTACGGAAGAGAGGCTGTACTGTTCTTTCTATTGCTTCTGAACGATGGCTTCCACGAAGCACTCGCGGCGCGTCCATCTGAATACAGTAATCCTACGCTCTTTAACATTGGCGGGGTACTGTCCAATGACACGAGCAAAGACCACTTCAGTAAGACAATCGATGTAAGGGCCTTTTTATTGGATTTTTATCGAATTAATGTTGGTAGGAGATCCATCGTGATCAATCAGCGATGAATCGTGCATGAATGGTTTTTACAAATATTCCTTGCCCCGCCGAACGTTTCAAATCGATTTTGAGCCACATTTTCTTAATCTCTTTTTATGAGAATTACTTCCATGCAAGAAAACTAATTTTTCTTTTAATTCGTAGATCAATATTATTTTTGAACCTGTGAATCGGAAACATTTTATCGCGAGATGCAATGGAGATTAGCATTCTTTTATAATAAAAATTCTAGATTGGTTTAGTGTAATAATTATAAGGATGATAATTAGAATAATGGATCTTTTAGAACTTGAATTTCAATTCGCAATATGTCAACAAAGGAGTAACATATCAACACACGGTGATCGAAATGGACTCCAATCCCATAAGAACAGCGCTAAGTGTATGCAAATTCTTGATTGCCAATCAAGTATACGCTGTGGTGGTATCGCACCCCCTTACCGGAGACTTGTCACCAGCAGCTGTCTCTTATACCAGCGGCTTTTATCATATCCCTGTAATTGGTGTATCATCCAGAGACTCTGCCTTCTCCGACAAGGTATCCTTAAAAGTCTACAAAATGGTTTACAATATATTTCAGCAGATCACCCGAATAATGTCGACATTTCACAAAGCTACAAATACGTACTACGAAAAAAATATTGCAAGTTCTTCTTCCATTTTTTTTTTCTTATATAATACTAAACACGGATAAAAAGGAATTGGAAAGTGTATATAATGTACATAAAGAAGATTTAAAGGATACAAAAAAGATACAAAAACAACGGGCCCTCGATTATAATTTTACGATAAGCAATTTTTATAGAATGCTTCTCACAAGCATATTTTTCTCACATTTTTTCCCCAAATTAAGTTCCGCATCGATCTGAAACTACTTTCATAACACTTTTGTGGTTATCATGTTCAATATACGGTTTATCATCGATCTTACATGTTTTTATATGATTTGGTGCCCAAAAATCATCGATCATTATCGAACGATCTTTTGCAGAACATCCACGTTTCGTTTCTGCGGACCGTACCGCCGTATTCCCATCAAGCAGACGTCTGGGTGGAGTTGTTGAAGCACTTTAATTACATGAAGGTCATCTTCATTCACAGTTCCGACACCGACGGTCGGGCATTGCTCGGACGTTTCCAGACCACTTCACAAAATCTAGAAGACGACGTAGAGATTAAAGTACACGTATGTCACTTTACGCTTCTTTTCTTTGTGCCGTCAGATTTTTTATTTTCTCAGCATTTAGAGAGCTTTTATCAGTATCAAAGTGTTTTTTGCGCCAATCTATGGAAAGATGAAGCATAATTTCAGCGCCATCCTCTCTATGCCTCTATACGTTTAATAACAGGTAGAGTCTGTAATCGAGTTCGAGCCGGGCCTCGAAAGTTTCATGGAGCAATTAATGGACATGAAGAGCGCCCAGGCCAGAGTGTGCCTCATGTATGCTTCGTAAGTAAATCGATTATCATGGACACATTATCGTCCTTCATGTCAACATCCAGCACACATTTACATACCCTTTTAGTTCATACCATACCAAGTTCGATTTTATCGACTTTCGCGTGTACTTCATTATCAGTGTACCGAGGCAAACCCCATTACTCCAAACACAATTAACTCGATCTTCACTATGCACAAAAGTACCAAAGAATATTCTCCTGGTACACTCAAACTCGACAACCACCGCGCAATCCAACGAAGGAAGTTGCTTTCGCAAAGGGCCGATAATCGTTCCTGTTCTTGGTCTTAATTCTGGGGCGTATAAAAAATATCGTAATAGCCGATCATTAAGATCCAATAATTTCCCTCGGGTCCCTCCTATAGCATCGATGCGTCTTCTAAGATCTCCGAACCGGCGCGTGCATCATTTTCCAATTTCCTCCTCTCGTCCCAGGCAAATTAGCCAAGATGGTGTCGCAATTGCACGTGTTGTTCTTAACAGGAAGACGGACGCGAGGGTGATCTTCCGTGACGCAGCGGCTTTGAACATGACCGGCGCCGGATACGTCTGGATCGTCACGGAACAGGCCTTGGATGCGCCGAATGCACCGGAAGGTCTTCTTGGGTTGAAGTTAATTAACGCCGCGGAGGAGGAAGCGCACATCAAGGACAGCCTGTCAGTTTTCCCCATTGCGTTACGCGTGTCCTCTCAGAGTCCTGTGTGCATGATACGTGTAGTTTGTGTTTAGGTAAAACCCGAGGCACAGGCTTGGGGGCCTTAACACTTTGTCACGTGAATATCGTACGACGAGTTAGCTCGCACTGCCCAGGACTGGTGACAAGCTTGTCCCCCTTGGCCAGAAGCTCGCCCCCTTTCGAGATTTTTGGCTTCTTTCTTGCTCCACTTCTTTTTACCCTATACTTACTTCACTTTCGACACTCACCGCTGCGGCCATCTTGGATCGGGACTTATCGGATTAAAGTGGATTTCGCGCCATTAAGACAACGATACGCGGTTTCTTGGAAACGGAGAGTTTCCGTCCGCAAATATTCGTCGTATGGTATTGGTGTATTTTGAAAAATTTCACGCTCACCGATTGGCTGCTTGGGAGCAGTTTCGATCGAGGCAATATGATTTCGATGCACCGAGAATCGATGTCCTTGTACGTTATGTACGATGCACATATCTAGAGATATTGAATGCAGGTTATGATTTTTGTGCGAGCCACATCGCGCGTACTGATCACGGTCATGTCTCTTGCCGAGGACATTTGGAATATTTGAAATAATCTTTATCAAGAGAATGCGTAACATTTATATTCGGCTGCATACACTATGGTATGTGATATAACATTGCGTACCTTTCTAAAACTAACGTTTAAACATGTATAAATGAGTTGTACGTCTACTCTTGTCTGACAATTGTCCACATTTTTCATTCGCACCTAAATGAAGAACTTCGTAAGGACGATCAATTTGAAACCTCGCAGAAAAGACCGTGAACGGAACGTACGAATGGACACCTATGGCTTTTACGTACACCCTTCGATGTACAGTTTTACGTACACTTTTCCCATCTACACGCGCAGACATTGACTTTATGTTCGTGAAATTGCTTTCAGATATAAAGGAATTCCACACTTCTACATCCACACTCTACTAGCAAATCTTTTGATCCACCAGGTGGAGATTACTGCATGGAACGATTTCCTCGTAGCGCTGTCGTACGAATAACGAAACCCAGACAATGCCCTCTCCATTTTACCGGATAAAAGAAAATACAAAGCTCCAGATCGTATCGCCCAGGAAATGAAGCTTCCGCGTAGCGCGCTGTGCAGTTACTTTTGCTCCATTAGGCAAGCAGCCATTCGTATGCAATACATATATACGCCTGTGTTTCAGATACGTTCTCGTCTCCGCTTTACGTGCGATGAACCAGACGGAGGAGATCACGAACGCCCCTAAGGACTGTGGTAATTCCGGATCTATATGGGAAACCGGCAAAAAACTTTTCCAGTACGGTCAGATTTTCCAATACCCAATAATATCGATCAAAAGAATAACCGTTGTTCCGAATGCGATCCGATTAAAGGTGATTCATAGCAGTTGGGTTTCTTAGAACGATCGAGTTGAGTTTAACCCTTTCGAACATGATGCAATTTATAACATATATTAAACCGAATAAGCTATCGCTTTAACGCATTCAAATATTGTGGACTAGTGGTACATTTAAATATATATTATGACGAATTTACAGCGTTAGATAGCTCATATTTTAGTAGAATTACGTGAAAAAATGCGGGATAAATTTCAAGCGTAGGGAAGCGACTTTGGGTTTCGATTGATAGAGTAAAGCAAATATCAAAGTCAATCAGTTTATCGCTTCTTCCGTGGTATTTATTAATGTTCGACGCTACAAATGCGATATGTTAGAATGATTTATCGGTTTGATAATATAGATATATACGGAAACAAGTACTCCCTCACGGCGCTACCGGAAGAGTCGCGTTCGATGACAATGGAGATCGTATCTTCGCTGAGTATGACATCATTAATATCAAGGAGCACGGCCAGCAGGTCTCGGTTGGACAGTACTTCTACCCCGCTGTAAGTTAAAGGAATACGATGTAAAAATCAAATAGTATTGTAGTTTATCACATCAGAGGTTGTTACTAGATCGCGTACTCGAATATTTACCTTCGCAATCATTTAAGTACAGACCAATCGAATATTTCACTTTTATCCCCGTTGAAAGCGAGGAGAATATGTCGAAAGCATCAGAAAATCCATGCTTTAGGAGTCATTAGATTTTCATTAGTAGTTATCCATGGTTAAGGATTTTTAATCAAGTGCGGTTCTTGACAATTAAATTGTTGTCCCGTAGAACGGCACTAAAATGAGATTGACCGTTAATGAAAATAACATCACTTGGCCGGGACGATTGAAGACCAAGCCGGAGGGTTTTATGATCCCAACGCATCTTAAAGTTCTCACGATAGAGGAGAAACCGTTCGTCTACGTTCGCGAGATTTTTGAAAACGAAATATGCCTACCGGAAGAGATCCCTTGCCCGCATTTCAATGCCACTGATCACGAGGGTGAGTCTATTGATCTCATCGATAATACCTCATACACTATACCTTCTTCGCGCGTAATACGTATGAAATGAATATGCGAAAAATATTTCTAGGCACCAGATCGTTCTGCTGCAAAGGATATTGCATAGATTTATTGAAAGAATTGTCGAAAACCATCAATTTCACCTACAGCCTGGCTCTATCTCCGGACGGACAGTTTGGAAGCTATATGATTAAAAATAGTTCAGGTACGATGAATGTTTTAAACCTTTTCAAAAACTCGATGGAAAAGAGTAGCCTGCAATACGTGCTAGTATGATGTATAATTTGAGACGCAATCAGGCCTTGGAAAAGAATAAGAAACATTCGCGTAAATGTCAACACAAGTAGATCGTTGTGAAAATATTTCACGTATGAATTAATACGTTTGCGTAGAATTTGTTCATTGCGTCCTAGAGCGAAAACAATTCTTCGTGCAATTTGCATCATAATTATAAGAAATGTGTCTACAGTTGGCGGGAAGAAAGAATGGACAGGCCTGATCGGAGAATTGGTGAACGAAAGAGCGGACATGATCGTCGCACCCTTGACCATCAACCCGGAAAGGGCTGAGTTCATAGAGTTTAGCAAACCCTTCAAATACCAAGGCATCACGATTCTCGAGAAGAAGGTGCGTTATGGAATAGACAAGATTTTTTATACGTTAAAACAGCTTGACCTGCGATTAATGGTTTAAACGTTGCGATTGTTTCTTCGATAAAAATAGAAATACGATTAACGCAGAATATTCGAAACTGATCGTTGCAGCCATCAAGATCGTCAACGTTGGTCTCGTTCCTGCAACCGTTTAGCAATACTTTGTGGATACTGGTAATGGTGTCGGTGCACGTAGTGGCGCTAGTTCTGTACCTCCTCGACCGGTTTTCACCTTTCGGGAGGTTCAAGCTAGCAAACACTGACGGCACCGAGGAAGACGCTCTCAACTTGTCCAGCGCTGTTTGGTTTGCCTGGGGAGTCCTCTTGAACAGCGGCATAGGAGAAGGTTCGAAATCAATTATTTTGAAATATTCTTTTTCAAGTTTAAGTTTGAAGTTTTCCAAATAAATTATTTTTAAATATTTTTTTCAAGTTCAAGTTTCGAGTTTTCCAAATAAATTATTTTTAAATATTTTTTTTCAAGTTCAAGTTTCAAGTTTTTCAAAGAAATTATTTTTAAATATTTTTTTTCAAGTTCACGTTTTAAGTTTTTCAAATAAATCATTTTAAAAATCTCTATTTATATTGGCATGCGGTCGTCAAGTGACAAGGTGTCTCGTACAAAATTTCCACGCATTTAGAATACCAATCGGAGTTTAATACTTTCGTATAGAATGGCAGGTGGCGAATGTGTCCTGTATTCTTTTTTACAATAACTTTATTCGTTTCTTTCTCATTTTGCAGGAACCCCACGAAGTTTTTCCGCGCGTGTACTGGGAATGGTATGGGCAGGATTTGCAATGATAATCGTCGCATCTTACACCGCCAACTTGGCTGCATTTTTGGTACTGGAGCGGCCAAAGACCAAACTCACTGGTATCAACGATGCTAGAGTAAGCATACCAGTAATTCATTTTTCTCAGAAACGTGTCGTTTTACAAACAAAACACGGTTAGAATAGCCATTCCTCTCTACACTTATCATCAAACATCCTCTGAAAGACCCATATTATCAAATTCGAAATATCGATAATAATGTTCCCAAGGGAGTATTGTTCTCGTTAAGCAATAACATAAAATAATCAAGAACAACAATTATAACAAAAAGTATTTCGATCTTTAAAAGTAATTCAAATTAAAGACTCGATGTCGGTCGTACGTTAAAAGCTCCGCTCTATCGTACGAGGATAACATTCCTACATTTCGCTTTCTGCAGTATATAACTTCGTCCTCTGCACCCAGTATTATCGATCCTCATTGAGGTAGCATATCCTTGCACGTTGATGGCCTCCAAAAATGTAATGCCATTTCTACCTTTTCCTTCTTTAAACTCAAAGCTACGAAACACCATGGAAAACTTGACGTGCGCCACCGTTAAAGGCTCAGCCGTTGACATGTACTTCCGCCGGCAGGTTGAACTGTCGAACATGTATCGAACGATGGAGGCGAACAATTACGATACGGCCGAGGAGGCTATTCGTGACATCAAAATCGGGTACGCTTCCTGTTAATCGATTTTGCCCGACCTTCCTGACAGGCTCATTATCAAGATAAAGCGTTTTTTCAGCATTGTCATATTGATCGACGCAAGAGGACATTTTTTTTTTTTTTTTCTTAGCGTTTATACGCGGCAGAGAACTTATAATTTGAGTGCATAATTGCACAGGCTATTTATGGTATGCGCATGATATTCAATCGTTAAACTTAAGTATTACTCTAAGCTCTCGTCTTATTTGCATAATAACCGTTTATTTATTGGGTCGTCGATCGAACGAAATCACATTTTACGAAGCGTATCTCCTCCTTGACGGAAACATTAAAGGTATTCAATTACGTCGGTTCATTTGTTAGATTTCATTGATTCGGTGGTTGATTAGCGTCGGTGCTATAGAAACGCTCGATATGCCGACCTGTTATTTCTCGACGTTTTTCAAAGTCCGTTCTATTTTTAATAGCAACCATGTGTTCGCGAACGCTATTGATTCGCACATCGTTGCAAGGCAAGCGATGCCCCGCGCATCGTACCGCCATTTCTCTCGAACTAAGATGCCACATTTTCCTTCACTCGATTTCATCGAAGACCCTCTCGTCACGGCTTTGAAAAGTAATGAGAAATTAAGATCGCGTGATTCGAATGCCTGGTTTTCTTTTCGAGCAATTCCGCAAGGTCGCCGTTTAAATCCTTCCCATTCGTGACTCAGGACGCTTTCTAATTGGCCATTATGGTCAATAAAACGACCTTTTCAGGAAATTGATGGCCTTCATCTGGGATAGCTCACGATTGGAGTTCGAGGCGGCCCAGGACTGCGAGTTGGTAACCGCTGGAGAGCTTTTCGGACGTTCTGGTTACGGAATTGGGTTGCAAAAGGGTTCGCCGTGGGCCGATTCAGTCACTCTGGCTATCTTAGACTTTCACGAAAGTAAGAAGTGCTTTTTCGCATAACAAGCCTTTTCATAAAACACGCACGGCACCCTTACTTAAGTCTCACCATTATAAATTCACCGAAATGTATCTTATTCCACTTTATCGATACATTTTATCTACACGGACGATATATTATACACTTATATTATACACTTCATCTTTACACGGATGACAAAGAACAATTTGATCCAATAAACTCCAATGAGATTCTCTGCCTCGTCCTGGAGACAAATAGTACCATCATTAAACTCATTCTCGCGATGAGACACGTCGAATCTCCACATAAAACATAATCAGCGCGTAAAAGGTCGATTGAAACGCTCAAAGATCGAATAATTAATAACGATTCACGATGCAAATCCAATGAGTATCGAACGTCCAATCAGGTGGATTCATGGAGAGCCTCGACACCCATTGGATCCTGCAGGACAATACCCCGCAGTGCGAGCACTCCGAGAAAACCCCGAACACCCTCGGCCTGAAGAACATGGCCGGCGTATTCATAGTCGTCGGCGTCGGCATCATCGGCGGGGTTGGCCTGATAATAATCGAGATGGCGTACAAGAAACATCAGATACGTAAACAGAAGAAAATGGAGCTGGCCCGGCACGCCGCCGATAAGTGGAGAGGAGCTATCGAGGTAAAATCGGCGGCCGTCCTATCGGCGGATGGCCCTTCTCGTTCCACGAACCTTTGCCCCGGTGTCATCAGAAGTGTGTGTTTGTCAGTAATCCGCAGGCAGCCAGGAGGAGATGCCGGCGGCGGGGCGCACCAGGGGAATACCCTAATGCATAACCAGAAAGAAAATCTAGTAATAACTAAAACGTGATAATTAGAGAATCGCGCAAGCTGCGTGGCTTAGAGATCGAAGCGAGGTGCTAGCCGTAGATTGACTAGTCGCAGTGATTAGGGTAGATTCCTGGCCACGTTCAGGGGCCACGTGCATGGAGTCGCCTTTGGGACTGTTCACCGAGGATCGGCACCTCGACAAAGCGCAATGTGTACACGTACGGAAGGAGGGTAGACACACGTTTATCCTTAGGTTTATCTCACACGCTGTTTCCTTATGGTTTTCCCCGCTGACATGCGATATATCGCACACTCGTAATTGCGGTCCACACCCCGCTGAACACACGCTTTCACAGTTGATTACCGTCGATGCCGACGTTGCGCCATCCTTGCGTTGAGAACCTTCGTATCCACCGTTCCTAGAATCGTAGCTACGAGCTGAAGGAGTTACTGTCTTGCTTGTTATCTTTATGAATTACGCACATTGGCTATTTGTAATCTTACGGCTAACTCGATCGAGGCTTTCGCGAAACTTTTCAGCCTGACGCGCTATTTTCTTATATCGGCTTTTATGGTACAGCTGCATACATTTGGATCTGCATTAATAGGCACGATGGGGCGACGTTTTTCTTACTTTCCTCTATACTCTATCGCGACGATTCTTCCATCTCATCCACACCCCCCCGCGTACTCACTCGAGAATACGCGCATACCATTTCAACGTTTGAACTAACGGGATCCGTATCGTAGCGAGCGATAAGTTCGGTTATATTCGTATTGTGCTCGGTTATAATCGAATTTATTCGTATTACATTTATATTACATATACACCACGGAAGTTTCGGCCGTGATCTTTGACTTCCCTCAAAGTTCCAAATCCGTCGAGAACGGACGGCATTGATATTCGCTGTACCCATATAGGTCTAAATCAGCGGCAGTGACCGTTCTTTCCAAGGTGCTGCAAACCCACGTTCGGTAATCAAACGTTGGTCGTGCGACGATTCCACGACGATCATCCTTGCTTGCCGGTTTCCGTGCACGTATAGAGCGCACTATTATCCTTTCCCGATTCTGCACCGTCGGACAATTGCCGAGTGTCGACCAATGAAACTTTTCGCAGAAGCGGAAGACGCTGCGGGCCTCGATAGCCGCCCAACGAAGGATCCAGAGCAACGGCCTGAACGACCCTACGACCGTCAGCCTGGCCGTAGACACGGTGGCGAGATCGAACGTGGCACCACGAAGCCCCGGACGTGCCTGGCCAGGCGACAGTGATATACGCCAACGACCGATCCCACGCTCCGAGGACATTAGGCTGTCACCCGCTGCCTACACGGCCGACGTCTCACATCTGATCGTTTAATGCGGCGGTTCTTAAGCTTCGCGAGTCCGATGGAGAGTTTGAGTTCGTACGGTGTGCGTTTTGCCGGACGCCCGACTTTTGACTTTGTATTGTTTTCCTTGGTGCAAGGTAAGGAGATATCTTCACGTATGCCAGCTATTTGTTATTATTTGTATACGGATTATTATGATCTCGAAGCTTGATTATGAAATTATCGAAGCTTTGCGAAGAATTTTTATGGTGTTTTTAATCGACTTTAAAAAAGGAGAAGGAGGTTTTGAAGTTGACTCGTGTATCTTTTTTTTTTGTTTTTTTTTTATGTTAGGTTATGTCGTTTTTTCTTACTGTATTCTGTCGTGCTGTGTTTTTTTTATGTAAGGTTATGTCGTTTTTGTTTACTGTATTCTTTCGTCTTGAAATGAAATGTGAAGTGAAATTCGAGCTTTGAAATGTCACTCGCGGATCCCCTATTATTAACTCCTTGAGTCGCGGGGGTCTGTGGGCAACGGTTTAAGAATTGCTGGTCTAATAGAGTTAGTTCAATGTTCACCCCACGTGCACGACCATTCTCGTCAAATTCATCGTCGATGTGTGCTCAATATACCCTTTGCGGTCCAATCACTTTCGCCGCTTCGTTCCAGCCTGTCGATTGGTTCTTGATTCGACAAATATCTCGTCGGTCTTCTTGTGACATGAAATTATAGGAAACTGTCCATGAAATATTGCATTTGCAGTTTAAATCGTTCGTGTTGCTCGCGGAGATTTTTATGGATTTATATTTCAACCCTTGGTATTATAATACCTAGGTGCATAGCTCTTTTATTTAATGATCTTATTATTTATAATCGGTGAAATAGTGACGTCATTGTAAACGAAGTTATGCATTTCGTATTTGTGTTACGCGGATTGATTATTTTTGGTAACATTTTTTCTATTGGCTGAATATTTTCCAAAATGTTTTGCAAAATGATCTAATCGTGGTTAACGAATTTGTGAAACATGTAGCGACTATTCGTTGTACGGTATGTTTGACCAAGATACTTACTAATTTACGATTAATTACACGTATTTTTTTTCTTTCTTTCTATTCAGGATACTGCCCTAGAGCGAGTTTAAGCGAACGTAGTATTGGCTGGAATGAAAATCTATGGCGAGTCCAGTTCGATATAGACTAAAATCGTCGTTAAGGATTAAAGCGTCGAATATCTCTGTCGAGCTGCCTCTAGTCTTTCTCGTTTTACTGTGCCCTTTCCACCGATACTTGGATCAAGCATCACGATGCTGTATGTGTAATAAATGTTATAAGGGAAAGCATTCGTAGCTTTCCCCTAAATATTAAATGTGGGTACTGCAAAAGAATTATGCGGTAGAAACCGACGGAATTATTGTAGAATTGATTTTATCGACTCTCAGTGTGAATCATACTCGTACGCAAATCTTTTTGGAAATTGCATGAAGCTCAATAACGGCTCATTTAAAAAAAATGTACTTGGATTCGGTGTACTTGATTGTTCACATACGTAACCTATCTCTGATCGTAATAAAATGTGATGTCTGTATTGGAAAGCAAAAAAAATTTCTTTGTTTACGGTTAGCTCTAAATTTATTGAAAGAAATCAATTAATCATTTTCGTAAGGCGTTTTTTAGAAATTCTATACATCGTTTTGCGCACGTGGCCAAAGTTGTCAACTTTATTCATGACGTATTTGCGATTATCAGGAATGATAATTACTGTCCGTATATAGTGATTACATCTGTAGGCCAGATGCGTCTGATAACTCCTGTACGCGGTTTCATTATTGACATACCTTTTCATTTGATACAAATTTTTTCAAAGATATTACCGTGAAGGTATAGAAATCCATTAGATCATCACATTCCGTTTATGAACTTTTCATTGCAAATGGGTATTTATGCGGAAATGCCAGCAGAGAATGGAATATCGTGAACGGAAAGAAAAATTGGAACGTGCGTGATTATTGGCCGTTAATTGCGATCGGAGGCATCGACGACCATTGGCGTACTTTGAAGTGGGGCCACGCGGTGTTGTGCGCATTTGAGATAACGCTATCATGGAATTGTATATGATTCTTGAAATTATATAACAGCCACCGCGTTAACTCTTTGCGGCCGTAATACAAAAGAGCTGAAAAATCCAGCCGGCGTGAACTAATTTCAATGGACACAAAGTCTTATTCATTGTTAAAGAAGAAGTATATCAATTTCCACTATTAATTGTTGATAATGAATGGTATTTAGCCACTATTTTTTTATGCTGAAGAATTTTGGGAAAAATAAAGTTTCATCGCTAAAGCATTAGTTTTGAAAGGTGAATGATGAAGATACCATCGTGAATACACATGTCTTATTTGTATACTTTACAACATACAAATTTTAAGGAAAAATATAATACCATAAATGCTTTGTTCTGTTAGGAGAGGGGTAAAATATTTCGCATGACTATACTAACACGTGAATGCAAAGGGTTAATGTGTTTAGTAAACAAAATTGTATCATCTACGTAATTAAAAATAATGAAAATAACGGATCTAATACATTACACAATAAAACCGCATCGGCATAATATTAAGGCATAACGGGGGGATTGGCGTGCATCACCGTAAGGTTTAGAAAGTCCTGTATGCGGTGAAAGGTGCACTGCGTTGTACCGATTGCATGGATCTGTTTTATGAATGAGCGGCGTTCGCTATTCAAATTGCTCAGTGTGGAAATTGCACGGGAATCGAAACGCGTATCGCGATTATAGGCTATGAAGGCATCGGCGTAACGATTTAATTAAGTACGACTAGTTTTGTATAATAAGATCTCGAAGGTCGCCTACACGGTAAAAGGTATACTATGTTACGTCGTGTAATACTTGTTTTACAAATAAAGAATTTTTATTTGAAGTTTGCACACTCAATCTTATGAACCAAAAATGTATCTTCTTCAATAAGAGTATCTGCATAATACTACAATTATCGTCTAAATTCTCATTAGTATAGTTCGGTGCAAAATGTGAAATATAATTTAGTAGTAAATATACTTTGAAGAAAACTACTCGCAATAATTGTTTGTAAGTTTGCGTCGCGCTTCTTTAATAATTATAGATCAGCCATTTTGACGGCATAGCTGTAGGCAATTTATGAATACGCTGGATTGTTGATTGGTCGCCGTGTTTATTCGCACGGCCAATCAGGATAATTTTTTCATTTAAATCTGTAAACAGCGAACATTGGCATTTATGTTAGCTTCGCTGGAATAAAAGTTTTACTCCCAATAATTTCGAATTTCATTCCATCACTAAAGATAATCATTCGCGCTGTAGACGATGCCGCACATAAATTGATGAAGGAAAGTGCTGATAGCAGAAATTAGTTCTACAGGTTTTAAATCGTGTTGGATTATAGAGTCTCAAGGTAAACAATTTTTATAAGCCGCTGCTGGAAAACAAGGAAACGTTGGACAAAACTTTCACGTATCTATGGCGCACAGACATTGGTTGAGGTCTAGGGAGAATCGGGGAATTTCGAGTATAACCTCATAGATGACGTTGCCAAACCGGCACGTTGTCCGGCCTCGTACGTTCTCTACAAGACTTTCGTTAAACAATGACCACGGACGTAACGCACGAGAACGAATTGTGTCAAGTTTCCCAGCGCTGTCATTTGACGAGTTTACCTCATCGTGCAGTATCGGTGCATTGTTTCCTAGGTGGACATTCGTAGGTACACTTTATCGAGAACAGATCCGAGGATATGGCGGATACAACCGTGGACGCGACCCGCCGGCTAAACGTTAAAAAACAGACACTGGATGATGCTTATGCGGCGCCCGCAAATTTTCTCGAGATCGACGTGATTAATCCAATCACACACGGCGTCGGCAAAAAACGTTATACCGATTATGAGGTCCGCATGAGGGTGAGTGTTTTGCCGCCTCGCAGCGGATAAATGTATTTTCCAAAGCCGGAAGGATGTACGCCCCTATTAACGTAATCGGGGATAATTTCGAGATCGTTCGGTATCTTCCCCTTCGGATCGAGACTTTTTTTCGACCGGACCTCCCCAGATTTTTCGTTGAAAGCATCGAAATGTTTATCAGATTAACATTTTGGGGCTTCAAAAGGAAGTTACGGATTATCGTTGGCTTGTTCGACGATTTCGTTATCGATACGGAAAGTTACCCTTTGACTATAGGTTCCTACTGGTGAGAGTATAATTTCATTATGTGTACTAATTGAGTATGCCATGGGCCGTGCCTGCTATCTTCTGTTCGGTGATAAAACCAATAAGTATCAAACAGTGAGCTGTCCGGCTGGTTGCTGAAATTGGGCCGATAAGTAACGTTGGACCAAAGAGAATCCAAAAAGAGTTATAGCAGATTACGATGCAAAATCTATTTTTATGGATCAAAAATCCATCTATTATATATGCAAAATCTATTTACAATATATGTTAGATTATATAGTTCTTGTTTTCTTTTATCCATGGTAGATGTATTGGTAGATAAGATTTTACCAGTTTGCAGTGTAATATAAATTATTATAAATTAGATCTTTTACAAAGTAGAGATTAATAATACTATTTACTTTAACTCATGCATTTCCCGTTTTTTCTTTTCAGACAAATTTACCAGTCTTTAAAGTAAAAGACTCCACAGTGAGAAGACGATATAGCGATTTTGAGTGGCTAAGGAACGAGCTAGAGCGGGATAGTAAGGTTAATATTACATCTATGTTTATCGTTGTATTTGAATTAAAAGTTGTACTTTGTTAATAGATAAATATTCCTAATTGAGTTTTGAAATATAATAATGGACCTGAGGATTTCTTAATAGATTGTTGTGCCACCTTTACCTGGAAAAGCATGGAAACGACAAATGCCATTCCGAGGAGATGATGGTATATTTGAAGAGGACTTTATCGAAGACCGAAGAAAGGGATTAGAAATTTTTGTTAATAAGTGAGTAACACATAATTGAGCTATGCTGTGATAAAATGTTTATTATACATTTGGTCATATTATACAGATCAAGTCATGTTTTTGATCTACATAGTATAAGTTGTGTGAAAAGCAGAGGCAAAGAAATATGAGTTAACCATAATGTTTCAGAATAGCTGGACATCCTTTGGCGCAGAATGAGCGATGTTTACATATGTTTCTGCAGGAACCTGTAATAGACAAGAACTACGTACCTGGAAAAATACGTAATACATAAGTTATATTAAGACTTCTGCAAGTATATTTTCCACCCTACCCTGAATATTTACAATCGTATTGGATTATTTGAAATAGCTTATTTGGAAATCCCTGAGATCCTTCTACATGTATATGTTTATAACATTCAATCGAGCTTTCAGTGCTGTGATCAGGTAACTTGTTTTTGAGAAAATATGTTCTCGAGACACTTATTAAAATTTTAAGAAAGCTCCGATATAAAATATCTTTGTAACAAATGGTCTTAAGGAAGATCGTCGTTAATAAAACGGCACTTTGAAAAGCCGTCAGTCCACGTTGCTTCCGTAATTTGAGCTCATGACGAAAGAAAACATTCGACATCAAATATTAGTAATTTTCAGATACTCAAAAATATGCGACACGTAGATAATATCATTATTGATTTACATATGATTATAGATATATTGTTTCAAGGTTTCAAGATATGGCTTGAATAAAAACGTTGACTTTTAAAGTGATTCTCTACAAGTTGCTCAATAGAAGAAGTGAAAGCAAAAAATATGTAATACTTTTTCTGCTTTCTTCTTACTCATACTTGTAGTAAACTTTTTTACATATCTTTGGAATTATGCTAGATATATATTTTCTCACAAAACACTCTTATGTATAGCTATCGATTCGATTGTTTCCTATACCAGTTTTCTACTGAACAACTTGTATGCGATGGAAAAAATTCGTTTGTATACGATGAAAATTGTGAAGACAAAACTATTCGGAAGTGTAAGTCCGTTTAAATTCATGGGTGATTCTAGTTCACTATCGTGTATGAAATGTTGAACGTGCAGAGTTTCAAATTTTATTTCTATGTCGATGATGAAGAAAATGTATGTAATTAAGTGTTTTGAATCTCCTTGTTATATGACTTCTTGTTTTAATGTGAATAGAATACAGCTATTATATTATTACTATTGTACTGATATATACAGTAAAATCAATAACTTGTATATAACGTTTTTTTTGTTACTTAAGCTTTTATTGCGATCTCTGCCATCTAAAAGTTTAAAATTCTTGGTGCACTTCTGTCAAATACAAGTATTGAACTTGGAATTTCTATTACTGCCGTATTTGAAGATTGCATAATAATGATGTGCATTGCTTATAACCCTGAAAATTAAAAATCTTTATATCAGAACGATATTTTAACAAATTATTGTCATTATACTCGTATTTATAATTAAAATCATTATGGTTTAGAGAGATAGAAATGCTGTTAGAGGCAGAATGTCATTACTTTTTTGTGTAGCGCAATAAGGTATGAATGTTTGCAGTTAAGTCCAATATTTTAATAAATATCAATTTTTATCTTATTTTAGAAATGTTATTCATATAATGCACTTACACAGGACAAAGACCATTGCCATGGGATAACTACGTTAAACATTACTCCTGCATAATTTAGAGTAGTTCTTATATCCCTCTGTTGCTCAATTTCATTCAGGTGTATCATATAACTTCAAATAACACAGAATTTGCTGCAATAGATTTCTTCCAGTTACTTTATCCTTGAACTTTATGATCTAATAATAAGTGATGCTCACCTCAAAGTACGGCACATTTACAAGTATATATCCTGCTTAGTCTTGATGAACTTTTTGTTCTTAAAATAACCGTCTATGTATTTACTTACACAGTCTTGTTCTGAAAGTTACGTAAAAATCAATAACTATCACATTATTCTTTTTTATTGGCGATAGGGCTTACACACTATAAAAATTTACTAAAACCAAAGGTAACTTTGTACTTTAAAATCTAACCTGGAAATGTATTTTCAATGATGAGCATATCAGCAATATGTTTCGCGACAGCTTTGAAAAGTTGTCGATCTTTAATTCTCCGTTTTTTATAAAAAGGCATCAGATACTTTACAATCCATGGCGCAATTCTCTCTTTGCAAGCCGTTAAGTGCTCCTCGATGCAAATAGGGGAATCTGGCATCATCTCTTCATCATCTGACTCGCCAAATAATTCTATGAACTTTGCCTTTATTCGTCCATGTTTTCTATAATTTCTTAAGGATAATTCTGTCATCTTAGCTTTTAGTTTTGAAACTTGATGCACTCGTTCTACAAACCAAATGCCATTTGCTTTACGCTTTTGTTTACTCTCCACAGTTTCACTCTCTTGTTGGGCCACTGGTTTGGTCACACCTTTACTTTTTATTTCCTTATAGTAACTAAAGCTAAATTTGTTTGAACTTGTATTTGCTATCTTCACTGTCTTGGTATTGGAAGCGCCAGTATTTATACCATTATTGCTCTTGGATACCTGATTAGAAACACTAGAACTATGCGGAAGAAAGGATTCGGATTCTAAACACATTTCGTTGATTTCTTTATCAATATTTGCTTTGGAAACACCTGAGTGTTTTTCAATCAATGTCGTTAAATCGCTGCTATCGTCACTTTCGCAAAACATATCTTCCATGTGTTGCAAAAGGGAGTCTTGTGAAATATCATCTTCGTTCTGGATGATAATCTGTGTATTCGCTGTCTGCAAGTCTGAGGTATCGATGATAGTAGGTTCACTGAATATGTCACTCTCCTGCTTTATAGTTTCTTCTGGAAAGAGCATTCCACTTGTGGTCTCTTCATCGGACTCATCGTGTAGCCCAATTCTATCTTTTTCATATGCACTAGTAGAGTTTACTGTTGGCGATGCTGTTTTATTCTCACAACAGTACTCTTGGTCTTTCTCTTTAGTTTCTATGCACTGCTCTTCAACGTGCATTGACGTTTCTTTCATATAGGATAATTCTTCGCAATTGGACGTAATGCAAACACTTTGTACATTATTGAATTGAGTTAAGTCAACCCAGGAGTTACTCGTCTGGACTCCAACATCAACCTTACTTGGCGGTGTCTCGAGGAATATTACCAATTTTTTATACGCTTTCCTCTCCGAAGTGTGAGACTTTATATCTGAAATCTATGGGAATGTATTGATACAAATCATCGAGAAATTAAAATTAATAAGCTTCATATACATATTGACCTTACCAATTTTAACATGTTTTGTCTGTACAAAGAAGCCTCTAAGGAGGATCGAACAGCATTTAATTCCATATAATCTGCGCATTTTTTTAATCCGCTACACGGTATTTCCTCATTCTTTTGTTTATAGCAAAGTATGTAGTTACTTAGTAGACATTTGTGTAAATATGAGAAGTAAACAGCTCGAACCTATTACGTATAGAACTTTTAAATATTTCTGACTTTCACTCGTAGTTTTCTTGTTATAGTTTTCCCTACATTTCATTCAAGTACAATCATAGTTAAGACTGTTATCAAAATTAAGCATATCAATGGTTAAAGCGTTTTTGTTGCTTTACACTATAAACTAATAATTATTATATAAACATTTCTTTAAGAGAAACAATTAGTTTGGAAACTATAAATATGAAGAGAGAAACCAATAAATATGAAATTAAAAAAATTTCCTACACCTAAATCACAAGCTCAGTTCCTACATCCTTTTATCATTCTCCAGCAAACTTCTGCCCAAAAGTAGTCAAACTGCTTTCAGCATTAAATTAAGACATAATAAAAAAAATATAAATAATAATATAGAATTAGATTGTTAGTTTCCAAAGCTATACACATAAACCAACAGTGATTTCCTATCGTGCATAATGTCTACAGAAACGTGCCATCGTAGTTAGACGTAGAAATTCATCATTAATGTCAGAGGGTAGACGCAGTTTGTTCCCCGAAAGGGAGGGTAGCGGCATCGACAGGAGCTCGTCGATTTCGTCCAAGCTAACGTCGTCATCGTCATTTCCGTCGATACTCGGCTCTTCCCGTTCCTGCTTCAGCATAAACGGAAAAGGCATCTCCATCGTCTTCTTCCTCACGTTTAACTTATATCAAATACTGTCATTCGGTTGCTTTAGAATTCTTTCGAATTTCTTGCGTTTGCCCGTCAACGATAACGGTTTACACCCGGTATTCAAGGGACTAAGGCTTGTTTCGCGTCGACGAATATGAATAAGACACTTTGGAAATTGATCGTCGTCTCGTTTGAATTCTGAACACCGTAAACGAGTTTGTATTTATGGATCGTTGAAAAAGCACTGTTTATTTTTCGGTGTATCCCGGGAGCGCTTCATTTTGTGTGCATTACACTTTTCCGCACTAGTTTCGTACGTTGGCAGTAACGATGTCCTGTCGTCTGCTGGTCAATTAATAAATAATTCTCGTTCTGCGTTACTTGTATCACGTCAAGTTGAATTAAACGATGTTATATATTCGATTAACATTGTCATTCCAAAAGAAGGATTGATCACCTGTCCATTTTATGCACAAAATTTCCACAAACTCCCCTCGGTTTACATGGGCTCCATCGCGTCGTCTGCTATACCCGTGTATCACGTATAGCATTTATATTTAGCTATCAATGTACCTAAAGATTTCATCACTTAAAATTAACTGCCCTGAGTTTCATGAAACGTTAGAAATATCGATGGATTATAGAAATGCAGATAAATCTTTGGAAATCATATTTATTTTTTGTATTTTTTGTATCGCACTGCATTAGCGGCGGGCAGTGATGCAACAGATTACAAGTTTCGAGCATCGAGGCTGGGGTTGATGATTTCCCCATAAAACCGTGGCATCTTATAATTTATTAGAAAAGAGTACATCGAACGTGCATCGTATTGTGCACATATTAATTGCATCTAGGACGATAGGCAAAAAAAAAGGCGAAAGTGAAATTTGGTTATTTTCACGATAAGCGACAGCGAGTTTGAGGTCTACTTTTCCATGATCTATGATCGCGATCGAGGCATGTGTGGTGTGCGAGTGCGGAAACTCCTTTGAAGGGGTTAGGAAGGAGTTTCCTCCACGTTTTTGGCTTTGACAGGTACGTATGGGACGTATGTCGATACTAAGTTTCACGACGGCGCGATACGTGGATTTTCAAAGGGTGTTATTTGTGAGTGATGTAAGGGATACAGAAGGTACTTCGACGTGAACATTGTTTTTCGATAATTAAATAAGGTTAGACGCTTGCGTACTGTTACTAACAGCTTTTTCGACGACTGCACTATTTCCTGGATAAAATCTTAGGTTTGATGCTCCGCGAGGATACGGATCATAATACTTGTACATATTTCGAAGATCCTAAAAACCGTGCGTAGATATTATTTGCTAAAAGCGGTGCAATAACATACGTTATGTCGATTAACACTTTGTTCATGACACTCCGGTTTCTCAATAAAATTTATTATGCGAATCAAACAGGCTTCTTTGAGAGGATCTTTGTCAGACATAACATTTTTTGTGTTGTATTTGATACATGGTTAAGTCAAAGCAAAAATAGTGCCTCTTATAAATCTGGATATCAACAGGTATCCTAATCGTGGTTGGCGATTTTTTATGGGTGATATTGTACGGAATGTTTTTTTCAACATTGTATGTTTTACAGGCGCTTAGATATCAGCCATCATGCCGCCGAAAAAGTCAATGGAGGAGACAGACCGGTTAACCCGTATAGCCATTGTTAATTCTGACAAGTGCAAGCCAAAAAGGTGTAGGCAAGAATGCAAAAGGTCATGTCCGGTGGTACGCATGGGAAAGCTATGCATAGAGGTCACTCCAAATAGTAAAATTGCATCTATATCGGAGGAACTGTGCATAGGATGTGGTATTTGTGTTAAGGTATAATTTTTGATTTTGAAGCATAGTCATTAAAACCAAGATTAATTAATTTTTTATAATTTATTAATTAATAAAATATAAATTTATTACATTATTGATATCTTGTATATACACACATATTATATGTATTCTTTCAGAAATGCCCGTTTGAAGCAATATCCATTATCAATCTTCCTAGTAACTTAGAGAAAGAAACCACTCATCGTTATTCAAAAAATTCATTCAAGTTACATCGATTACCCATCCCACGTCCGGGAGAGGTTTTAGGTTTGGTAGGGACTAATGGTATTGGCAAGTCTACTGCACTGAAAATCCTGGCAGGCAAACAGAAGCCTAACCTAGGGCGCTTTACTGTATGTGCAAGACTGCATATATTTTTTTAATTTCATTAAATTATAATTCTACCTTACCTTATTTGATCTACCGTTCTTGTTGCAATATTCTAGGATCCGCCAGATTGGACAGAAATCTTAAGTCATTTTAGGGGTAGTGAATTACAGAACTATTTTACAAAGATTCTTGAAGATGATTTAAAGGCACTCATTAAACCACAATATGTCGATCAAATTCCTAAAGCCGTAAAAGGCACGGTCCAGCAGTTATTGGATAAGAAGGACGAATGCAAAAATCAATTGAACATTTGTAGAATGCTTGGTGAGTCACAGAACATTAATGCAAATAATATCCATGTCGTTTAATGGAAAGAATTCGAAAAATAGGAACTTATGTTACTTAGACTTGATGCACATACGTGACAGAGGGATCGAAGCACTTTCCGGTGGTGAACTTCAGCGCTTTGCTTGTGCCATGGTTTGCATTCAAAACGGAGATATATTCATGTTTGACGAACCCTCTTCATACTTAGATGTAAAGCAACGCCTAAAAGCTGCCGTCACGATCAGATCTCTCATTCATCCTGACAAGTAAGCCAATAAATTGACAATCATACTTGTAAACTTCTCGTAAAGTCTTTATAATTTCATTATTAACATATCATATGCCATACATCCATTAGTGTATATTTCGTAAATTGCCGGTTATGTACAATAACATCACAGTGAAGAAATAACGAGCATCGAATAAAAATTTGTAGTACCGTAATAATTACATTAATCACTAAAAGAGAAATACGTACAATACATTAAGTAACATTACGGTTCTTGAACAATCTTCAATGCATCAGGTTCATAATAGTCGTGGAGCATGATCTCTCGGTATTGGATTACCTGTCCGACTTCATTTGCTGCCTGTATGGCGTACCCGGTGCATACGGCGTTGTCACCATGCCCTTTTCCGTGAGGGAAGGCATCAATATCTTCCTCGACGGATTCGTGCCTACCGAGAATCTGCGATTCCGGGAGGAATCCCTGGTTTTCAAAGTGGCTGAAAGTGCTACCGAAGAAGAGGTTAAACGTATGAATCATTACGAGTATCCTTCAATGACCAAAACGATGGGCTCGTTCACGTTGAACGTCGAGAAGGGACAATTCACCGACTCGGAGATACTCGTCTTACTAGGCGAAAACGGTACCGGCAAGACAACCTTTATCAGAATGCTGGCCGGAAATCTACCGCCCGACGACGGATCTGGTATGCGGACGATATACTCCACGTCATTAAAAAATCAAGATCACCATTTTGGTGCATGTAGTTATAGCAAATCACTTTTCCTTCCCTTCTCCTTGCACAGGAAATATACCGCAGCTACACATAAGCTACAAACCGCAGAAGATCAGTCCGAAGTCCCAGGGTATCGTACGGCAGCTATTGCACGAGAAGATCAGGGATGCCTACGTGCATCCCCAATTCGTAACAGACGTGATGAAGCCACTGAAGATCGACGATATTATGGATCAGGAGGTGCAGAATCTTTCCGGTGGTGAACTCCAGCGAGTCGCCATGGCGCTGTGCCTTGGAAAGCCAGCAGACGTCTATCTCATCGACGAGCCGTCCGCTTACCTGGATTCCGAGCAGCGTTTGGTTGCTGCCAAAGTCATTAAACGGTTGTCCAGCCTTCTTTCTTGCCACTACTGGCATCGTACTTGTTTGCGAAATTTCGTGATATAAGCTGAGCCAGGCATACGTGACGATTTAGTATGTGTAATCGCGATGAAGAATCGTCGGACGCATTCAAATGACCGTACACTTTGATTTCAGGTTTATCTTGCACGCGAAGAAAACAGGCTTCGTAGTGGAGCACGACTTTATAATGGCTACGTATTTGGCCGATCGTGTGATAGTGTTCTCAGGGACGCCATCTTTATCGACAACTGCCCACAGTCCGCAGTCTCTCTTGAATGGCATGAATAGATTTTTGGAATTATTGGGTATCACCTTCAGGAGAGATCCGAATAACTTCAGACCGAGGATCAATAAAAATCAGTCGGTGAAGGTACGTTGCGTAATGATCTCGCATATTATATTTATTTTTTAATTTCTTGTGCTCTTATGATTCAGTATATGTGATATCGTTGGTCGGTACATACGTATTTTCAGCGTCGAGAAATCATTATTTCCTTGTTAAATTAATCACTCTACCTTTCATGACAGGACTTGGAACAAAAGAAAGCCGGTCAGTACTTCTTCCTGGAGGAATGAGACGTACGATTTTTCGAGGCGGTTGGATAGCAGCATATATAAAATAATGTTAAGGAGTTTTTGTAAATCTTTATAATTTTAATGCCGGGAATGGATTTCGTACAGTATTTCTGAAAGCCGTACGCGTATATACTTTGTCGGAATGCAAGGAAAAAATATCGACTATCTGGATATGTTAATGCTTCCTCCTGTGGGATATCTATTTTAGGCAACAAACGATGCAGAAGTTTTCTAAATAACTCGGACGCTTGGTTCGATCGTCGATATCAGCCGTTTTATATTAAACACGAAACTTATAGTTTCATTTATATTCATTCGAACGAATAAAATACATTTCAGAGTTGTATAATTCAATATGTATACGACGTGACACATTTTTGTACAAATATCGATAATTTATATTTGACTTGTATGCATCAAATGGAAGAAAACGAATATCCTCAGCATATTTGCATGTACGTCTGCTATGCAATGCGAACTATAATAAAAATGGTATTTGAGCTCGAAAAATGATGCCAACTTTATTTTCTGTGCCTCACCATTTCTGACGTAAATCATACGATTATATTGGTGTAAAAATAGTGACGGTTTTAATCATTAGTTTTATTAATAAAAAACGCAATTCATTGTCTAACCAACCAAATATATCTGCCTCGATCGTCAGTTACGTTACGTAAATTAAAGAAGAACACGATTAATGTACCATTTGTGGCTCATTTTTAATCACACTGGTTTGCTTTGGAGAATAATAAGAGGGGAGTAAAAAATCATCCAAAGAACAAACTATGTACTTTTTCGCACAATGACTAGCGTTATTCCTCGTTCGATAAATTATTTATGTATGAATTGAGATATCTGTCAATGACTTAATAAGAAATATCAGATTAAGATCTGAAAATACTAAGATCTTAGGGAAAACAGTTAATCGATTTATCTTCACAGCATAACTCAATCGCCAAACTCTTTATGATCAAAATTTATAAATATCGAGATTTATTTAAAATACTGCCAATGCATTTTTATCCTCGCAAGCCTCTTGTTTTCCTTACGCTGAACATTATAAATTTAAATTTCTAGATATCATTCTAAAAACACGAAGATTGGTAAATAGTGTAACATTTTGGCTACATTACCAAAGTGACTATCATTTTTGCATTACTTGTATTTTTTCAAAGTGCGTTTCCTTATGTAAACAAGCGATTAGTTGTTTCCATATTACGATTATGACTTGAACGTGTATCGATTATAAACAAAGGAACGCTTCTTTAATTCGAACATTAATTACAGCTAATCAAATGGCATACATCTCGATCGAATTTGTCTAATTATGATAAGCACGGTTCAAAAGTTAAGATCCAATGAAGAATCGATTAATTGATGCTCAGAGTGTAAATGAAAATGGATCCACACGGATATGAATGTTTTGCTGACTGATTCAACGTGTATATTTTAAGTTTTACGTTATTAGATAATGATGATTATCACCAAACTTTAGATATATAAGAAACTCTTTCAAGCTGATCAATAGAAGACTTTCCACTCTTTCATGTATCGATTTGTTAAAACCACTGATTATTTACTTCGGATTTGCGCGATGCACATTTTACAATATTCATAACTTTCATATGTACATCGATGACTGACTCAACGGTTATATCGGCGTTATAAATGATTAACAATACTATTACGATCTCAATGAGCATCCTATTCGCAAACTTTATACTTTAATTCCCCGTCCTCTCTGTTAGAGTTAGAATTCAGTCGAGCAAATGGACATTTTCGTGTAGAAGTAAATTATAAACATTAAAGCCACTAATGAGCCGACTTATATGTACGTTCATTGTCATAGATAAATGTTATATGGTCATCAAGATAAACGACTCCTCGCGCAATATTCGTAACAATGAATTTTCATTTCTGGAAATATAAATTGTAATATAATTATTGAAAATATAATATAAGATGATTGAAAATTATTGGTTTTATCGATCTCCCCCTTTGTATTAATAAAAACTATAGTCTCTTTAATCAGCATTATATCGTATAAATTATGCTCTATGGTTTGATCAAATTAAGGGCTCGAATGTTTTCAAAACCCACGTGCGTAACGTAGACAATCAAATCGATCTGTAATCGTTTCCTTCGAAGATGGATCGTTACCGCAGATCTCGAGTCAGGCTTGGTGCATTTCAAAATTAAAGAAAAAGAAAAAATAGAATTACAGTTCATTGCTTTTATCGTCACTTAATAACAAGTTACCTGCTCCTATTCATATTGCGTAAGAGTTTTTATGTAACGTGACTTATTTGTTATCGGGATCTGCGTTTTACATATTGCGTTGCGAAAATAAATTCGAGTATGCGGTAAAGTTAATCATCCCATACACTTACTTTCGGATACCGAAAAATGTCCATCGTATCAATTTCAATACAAACAATGCGATTGCGTTGATACCACATGTCCTTCCCATGGACGATGTGGTTACCAAAGTCGGTAGTGGATTGAGGAAAATATTACAAATACGTTCGAGCACTATTTTCCGATATCGTTTTGCACAGCAATTTTTGATTGCGCGACTTCTAGTCGCCGCGGCCGATAGCGCGACACGTGTGGAAGACGTATCGCGAAGTTTTTTAAGCCAATGTGCGTCTTCGAAGAATGCGGAACAACGGGGCTGTTATAATAATGAGCTACATTTGGAGCTACCAAGGTCACCGATGTATGGAAATGCCTCGATAAGTTTTAACCTATCAGGTGATAACCAGGACACTTTTCCATAAATGCAACGCCGCGGTGCCGACAAAAACCAGGGTTTGATTAAAACTGTATGCAAACGTTGGCGAACCTTTAACGGAAACGTTTGTCCGACGGACATCATGTTTTCTTCGATCGCTGGCAGCTCTTTTATGTTGCGAACCACTGCAAGATGTTTGACACTATTCTTCCTTTTGCAAATTCAAAGCGGTTTTTCGCGTAAGTACCGGAGAGGGTCCACAAAGTAGGTGTAAACAGGCCTATATTTTTTATCGTTATGTTTGGATAGTTATCTTTGTCGTTGAATAGTCAGAAAGCAATATGCAACTGTCTGCATAGCTTTAAATAATTTTAAAGTAATTTTTTCTCTATTAAGTCTACACGTGCTGATATCATGTATTTATCGTTATTACACGTCGATTTGGGATATAAATTTACAACGCTGTTACGTTGTGTAATAGTACGTGTATTATGTTCTGATAATAATGCTCCTATTCTGAGCAGTACAGGAAAGTAATTAAGAAATTATCTCACTTCTCCTGTGTTTAACACAATCGTAAATATGCAACCGTCGTAGAGTATTACGAGCGCATAGTTAATAAGGTCATTATTCCAAATCGTTATGCACGATTTTTACACATTATCTTACTATGTCTTATAACGTGCGAACATTTATGCAGAAAAAAAGTTATTATCCCAAGTTTGTCCATACCACGAATATTTTTTAAATATGGTGAGATTTTGAATGAAATGGTGATTTTAATGAAATATGGTAAAGTTGATCACCAAATTTCTTCCCACGCTTCGATTCGATACCTGTCGACTTTATCAGCGGGGGAATTCCTTTTTGGAAAAATTTGATATAACGACATAGCCGTGACGATGTATTGAATCTAGAAACATTCAGTGACGAAAGTCGGAGAGAGATTAATGCCCGAAAATAGTTTCAGATCTCGAGATGAAACAATTGAGCAACTTAGATGGCCTGCCTCTGTCGACGCCGAAAGAATGCGCGCGGCAATGCAAGGACGGAGAGAGGCCCAAAAATTGTCACTATGAATTCTATATGGAACATTTTCATACTATGGGCGTGTAAGTGTTAACTGGAAATAATTTAACTCCTGGAAATAATCATTCACGATCGCAACCCTTTTATACCTTTACATATTTTCGTTTTACATACAATAGGATTGTTATCTTTAATTATCTCAGCTGAAGGCAGAACAGAATACGATCTTGTAGCTATCTCGAGATATTTACATACAATTGCCAAAAGTACGTGTTTTATTGGAAAGCAAATCGCCGATCATTCAGAGTTCGACTTTGATCTTTTGCTCGATCCCACGTCTGACCATTGCTCGGCCATTACTACTGTGCACGTTGCCCTGGCAAATGCAAATGTCGTGCATTGATCGATCGTACAATTAAAAAAATCTTTTGCGGTATCAAAACGCATTTTACCCTGTAAATATGTTTTAAAAAAACCAACATTCCTGGGTCATAATATTCATGATTACTTTCGATAGAGAATGAAGTATCTTTTATAACATATCGGTTACACTTATTTTCTTTAGTAAAGAGACATTTTTTCTAAGCTATATATTAATTGGAAAACTATTAGCACTATTCTTTCGTTTGTAACAAATCGGTATAATTGTAGCGCTTGTTATTTCGGCCCTAATAATTCTACTTCATATAATGAGGAACAATGTATATCGGCGGACGGTGTCCCAAGAAGTGTCTTGTCCATTAATCGTATGATACCTGGCCCGTCTATACAGGTACGTCTTTCTATTTTGTTAAATCAAAGTCATATCTATGTTTAACTGAATGACAAGCAGAATAGAAGGAAAAAGTTATGATAAAAATTTGTTTCCATACCGATACTCAATCAAATACATCGACTAAGATATTACTATATGTATAATGATCATTGATTTTTACAAGATGCTTAATATATTTTAATAAATAGACGTGACAAATGTGTATTACGCATCGGCAATTTTCAATGTGCATTTTTCGATATTATTGCTATTAAGAGAAAGTATCAACAAGAAATTGCATTGAACGTAAATAATATTGGTCATAAACTGTTACAGGTTTGTTTAAACGACAAAATCATAGTCACCCTTACGAACGAAGCGGAGGGCGTCGAGACAACATTGCATTGGCATGGAGTTGAGCAAAAGGGCTCCCCGTATCAGGATGGCGTACCAATGATAACGCAGTGTCCTATTGGAAGTCCAACAACGTATAGGTAAAGACTACACGTAGCCTTAACTTTAAAGTCTCTCAGCTCCAAGGGTCTAAAGTTCATTCCGTGTACTCTACTGTAACCGATCTAAAAAATCCGCCCATAAAATCAAATACGTTTGATCGATTTAAATTGATACGAAAGGGGATTTATAAGACAATGCGGCATATGCATAATGCTAATAAATAAATCGTTCACAGATATTCGTTCGCTGCCTCCAATAAAGGGACGCATTTCTATCATTCTCACGTTGCCTTTCAAATGACCGACGGAATAAATGGGGCACTTATCGTACGCGCTCCACCCTGCGCAAATCCCCATTACAAGTTGTACGACGAAGATCTTCCCGAGCACGTGATTATTATAGCCGATTGGTTTTATTCCTTGACGATGGAGCGTTTTCCTGGTCAGTTGACAGGGCCTAACTTAGGGCAAGCCGCACGAAGCTTTTTGATTAACGGCCGAGGAAGAACCACGGTACAGAAATCTCTATTATCTTTATTCCATCGTCGTTGCTAATCTCGCCCTTTTTTTAAGTACGTACAAACGTATAAACGCTGCAATGCTTATACGGTTTTACGTACAAACGTTGGGATATTCGCATTTATTTTTACGTCCAAACTTGATTCGACAACGACAGCTATTTGCATACCGACTCATCTATTTTTTTTCTCAATATTATTAAGTAGTTTTCGGAAGCTTATCGCGACATCTATTTTTAACGAAATCTTGCGCTAGTATAATAGCTTTCCGTTAAGTAGTTCGTGGATTTGAATATCGACTATGATCTTTGAAATTACGCGAGGAAAGAGAAGTTTATCGTGCATTAAATAATAATATATGCAGCAAGAGCTTTGCCGACCATAATTCGTTTGATCGACATAATTTAAGTTTTCTTGTATACGATCAATTTTTGATCGGACTGTACCGAAGTGGAATTGTTGAAGGGCAAAGCTCTGAATTAATTATGTTTTTGGCCAACTAAATATTTTCGTATCTTTTCAAAGAAAGCGTGCTCTGAAAAATGTCATATAAGATACCAAAATGAAAAGTCAAAATATCGACATAATATAAGATACATCGAGAATACCTCCTTTTGTCGCCTAATTTCCACTTAAAGCTACTCAAAAATTCAATATTGCCAATTGGATGTCAGTATTAGCAATGTATATGTGCATATCTTATTGTTTACGATCAGGACCCACAAACCGGTACGAAAACTGATACCCCCCTTACGGTGATTCGTGTAACTCACGGTAAAAGATACAGAATTCGCATTATTAACTCATGCAGCACGGTATGTTTGGTGCAATTCAGCATTCAAAAACACAACATGACACTTATATCTCTGGATGGCAACGACATTGAAGCCACGGATATGGGCTATTACGTATCAGGAGCAGGTGCGTAAAAAAAAGCGATACAAATTGAAGACATATAATAAAAATATCAGAAATCAGTCCTACATGTCCTGGAAGAAAAAGGTTTGCACGATTTACGTGTAAAAACTATCCTTAAATTCTTATTGTATATTGCTTATTGCGAGATATATACATATATTACTGTATTTCTTATCATACTTCGATCATTGCGAGAAATCAAGGCACTATTCGTAGTATGCGTTTGCCAGTAAAGTGAATAAGTATTATTGGTGACTTTTCATATTTCCAAAAACATCACTTTCTGTTAGATCTAAACAAGGTTTGATCGCATCAATATTCCTTTATAAATTTACGAGTTTTGCTTTATAAAGTAAAAAATAATGAATGAAGAAATAATAATATAGATGCTGTATATACCATTCATTGTGAGCGTGTATCAAAGTATTAACGATAATATGCGAAATTAAAAGCCAGACACCAAGACATACAAAAATAATCATCAACTTAATGGACGCTTTAATTTTTAGGGGAGCGGTTTGATATCATACTGACTGCAGATCAGCCTGTGGATAGTTATTGGATAATCATAAAAGGCCTCGGTGAGTGTAAAGGAATAATACAGTTGGCTATATTACGATACGATGGTGCTCCCGAGCAACCATCCCAGGAAGAACCAAGCTATGATACGCCATTGAGTACTCCAGTTGGTGTAGGTATTCTTACCTTCGCAAAATAGTTGTACAAAAACGTGCATATAATAGACATCTTGCATCAAATAAAATCTTAATAATAATCTAGGTATAAAATTAAATCGTTAAAAAAATTATTTTAATAAAATTTTAATTAATACAATTTTCAATAAAATAGAATTTTAGTAAATCTGTCTATCAAACGCGGCTCGCGTAATATTCGATTCTAGTAAAATTGTTTGGTAGTTGTAAAATGCTTAAAAATATGGCAGCGTAATCGTCAAAAGTTTCATGTTTTCTTTTGTATTTGATGTTTAATGATCAAACTTTCAGCTTCCAAATCCATTGAACATGTCGGAATGTGGAACGCCAATGACTCCAAATAGTAAGTGCCTTGATTACAAGGATCTACAGGCAGTGGAAGAGGAGAATAAAAAACTCATGAAACCAAAACCGGACTTGCGCTTCAAGATATATTTTGACTTCAGAATTTACGACAAAAAGGCAGACTTCCGGGGTAACACACGGAATCGATTCTTCGGTATGTATTCTTCTTCATTAGTCAATGAAAAATGTTGGATCAATATATCTCCCAAGTGTTTAATTTTGGTGCGCTCAAAATGCGATCTACTCTACACGTTTCAAGTTTTGCATATTATTGTGTATCGAAAGGCTACTCGTCGCTTCTTAAATAATCCATTGATCAAACCTAATCTTTCTTGTCTCTTTAAAAGCATAAGATCACGTAGAATGCAAGATTTGACGTGTGTTTGATTTGGTTAGAAGGATTATTCCTCTAATGGGAAAATGCGCAATAGGCTGGATGGATGAAAGATGGATTGACAAAAGATTTTCATTTTCAGTGGCGTTCGATAGAACCGTGCTGACCAGTCAGATAAACAATGTATCGTTCACAAATCCAGACGAGGCTCTGCTATTGCAAGATTATGTATCAGACGAAATATGTGGAACTCGTTTCAACGACTCTCGTAGAAGTTGCACCAACGTCTATTTAGTGCCGTATGGATCGGTTGTGGAATTGGTACTATGCGATATAGGTGAGCTCTCACGGCATACAGCAGATTCTCCAAATGTTTTCTTTTCTACGATAATTTTAATGTAATCATTATTTTTTAATGTAATCATTTGGTAAAGCTCATATAACATAAAGATTATAAATTGTTTCGATGTGCCTCAAATTTTCTTCGTCAATAGAATTTATTCTCATCGCCTTTTTAGAGGTCGTATTATATTACGCATAAATATTTCTTTTGGTGTCTTTGTATTCTGTTATCGCTACTTGTTATATAATTCAGTTAATGTTATTCAAATCTGGTATTCCGTGAAAATTTCCCAAAGTAGGTTGGTAAGAAATCGATCTACTAATCGAAAACGATACGAAAAGTTGAACGATCAATGCCTTTCAGCTCCTTTACCCGATCTCGCTCATCCGTTTCATCTGCACGGATACAGCTTTGCGGTATTCGATACAAAGTTTATTAGCAATGAGACTATTCGAGATGAAGATGTGAATCAACTGATTGCCAACCATACGAAGAAACTGTGGCAGAATGAGTACAGAAAACCTCGACACCACGATACAGTGATAGTACCGTACGGCTCATGCATCATAATGCGCTTCTTTGCGGATAATGTTGGTAAGTCTGTACAACGTAGTAAGATATGAAATATCTTCGACATGTTTTGTGATCTATAGATAAGCTGGAAAAATTAGAACCGCTCTTCTTTTTAAGAACGTTTCGTTTTCTATGATGGGCAATTCAGGATGAATTTCAAGCATTCGTTAATATGTGGTGCACAAAAATATTTATTCAATTGTGCTGAAATTATTTGTTTATTATCGTCAATGATGAAGTATCGGTTATATTCTCAAAATATATGCCTATACAAAGTCGCAAAGTCCAGAGAAGGTTAAAAGCTTCGAATAAATTATGGACTACGAGCAATACATTGATGTGCCAAAACTTTATTAAACGATAATTAATTTAAACTTTCATACCATTTTTCTGTAGTAACGTTTTTAGTTTCTACGCATTTCATGTTAAGAGTCTTCGAGTTACAGACTAATATCTTTGTATAAAAGCTATACATAAAGCTACGTATAAGTACATATAAAGAACAATGCCGAAGTCCAGTGAATTTATAACAAAATCATTATTTCAGGAGACTGGCTCTTCCACTGCCACTTTTTAGTGCACGAAGTTACTGGGATGACTCTGGTCTTTCGTGTTTATTCGAAATGGGGCAAGCCTCAGGCTCCGCCCGGTATGCCGCAATGTTCCGATTATATTCCGCGACCTGACTTTTCCGATTCCTACTCCGATGACACATGTTCGAATCCATGGAAGAAATCGTACAATTACTATTCCAAGAAATACGGCTACGGCGGAAAGTAGTGGCAGTTCGGGGGATGGTTTGGCAAATGATAACCAATGCGCTATATAACGACTGATTTTATTACACATAGACGTACATTGATTTATTGATTATCAGGAACACTAGTTGCAATCAGACTTATCCGTATGACGGGTAAGTAGAATAAATTAATATCAGTTGTCATATACCGCATTCGTTATTCGATAATATTAAATATAAACTACAGGATTGTACGTAAAAGTCATCGACTATTCTCGAAGCACCAATTTGGCGGCAATGCCGTGCGTTATATTGTCAGCGGTTGTTCGATTTTTTGGCGGTAGGCAGCGTTTGTAGCTGCGACGTGTTTCTTGAATATGAACTAGCAATTTCTGTATAAAATCCAAAGTATATTTATATACGTGCTATTTCGCGTTCATTTTCGGGTAAAATTATGATGTAGATATATTCTGAATCTCGTAGTAGTTTAAATGGTCTTTTGACTCACGTACATATGATACGAACATGGTATCATATATACATATATCAAGGTATACAGGTGACAAAAACGTACACAATAATGTATATATATATATATATATATATATATGTATATATAAATAAACAAAATATAATCAGTGCTTCTCGAAAATCATGAAAGGTCCTTTATTGCCGCCGCACGTTGGAAATTCCAGCGGAAGAGGCGGTAGATCCTCCTGCGATCCTATCCTCATCAGAAATTGCATACCTGGGCCAAACGTACCTGGAGAAATGGCCGTGCCCCTTGCCTCCCACAGCCAATAACCTGGTGAAAACAACGCGTACTCCATCGTTTCATTTGTCGATTTCAATCTCACCTTGATACATTGTACGCCGATCTCGCGAGATTGACATTCCGCTAAACAGTTATTTCAGGAAAATAGCTTTCACCTGAACAAATAACTTTCTAACATCCACTTATATTCCAAGGCTATTCCAGTAGGCAAGTGATATTCGACAAAACCGTCGTTCGTTACATTATATTTGCCTAGGCGAAAATGATTTCCCTCAAATCATTTATTACACTTTTTATAAACACTTGCCGCTGTCGCTTTTTTTTTTTTAATATTTCCTGAAGAAATTTCTTAACAGTTACATGTAGCTGGCGCACAATGTATTAAGCATCACATTCCACCTTCTATATTTTATTAATCGAATTGGGCGCGGAAGTGATCAAACGCTAAGCTGTGCGAAAATGGATGAGACTAAAACGTGATTCAGGTGCATTTTTTACAGATCGATTTACCAAGATTGTCAGTGTAGAAACGAAGAATAACGTAGCCTTTATTAGGTACCACGAACGTGTCCTTCCGAGGTGGATCCAAGAGATTACGAGGCAGTTGATTTTGCCGATCGAAGGCCACTATCTCCTCCTTGCTGATGGGACGATCGAAGTTCCCACGTCCGACTATGCTGGCATTGTAACCGTGCATATGAAATGTATGCGAAACGTTTCCGCCAAAACCTGCGATAAATAATACTAGGACACTATTTTTACTTCTTCAATTTATTTTTGCCATCGACTGCTAAGGGTTTAGGACCTACTGTTTTTTTTCTTTTTTTTTTTACTTCGTTTTCAACACCGACTGTTAAGGTCATTTGGCCTCGGACCTATTGTCTAATATATATATATATGGAAAATCAGAGATGACGAATGAGATTTAAACTCGGGTCTCCCGCGTGAAAGCCTGAGCCTCTAACCGTTAAACTACAATAGCTTTCTAAGTACACTAGCTACACCTTAGCTAATCACGAGTTGACACGGATAATAAATACAGAGTACCATTGAGAAAGCTATTCTAATGTTTATACGTTGCTCACCAAGGCAAACAGAAAACGTCTTATAAACGTTTTGTTTCATATCAAATTCAATAAGTCTTCCTACGAAGTTTTATCACCAAGCTCCATAATCTATCAAATTTATTCTCACTGGCTTATTAAACAATGCCTAGCACTGTATACAATTACTCGTTTTGTTATATACATATTCTTGCTATTTGTTATATCACTTTTTGAAAGGTACTCCAATCTGCGATACCGTGGAATTTTATTGGTAAGAAACGAGTTAAGGGTCAAGATTTTTATTTCATCTCTGCCATCCTGGACAGTTATCCAATCTGTGTATTCTATATAAGACCTTCCTGAATATCGAAGGTATATACGACTTACCTTCGTCGATCAATACGATTTCGACGGTCTTCTGCTGCGGAACCTCTAAGATTTGCACACACTCGCAAAACAAGGGCGTTTCCTCGCACTGGACGGAGGTTTGCTCGAGGGAGCAAATCACTTTATCCGAGATGTTTTCCGGCTGTGACAAGATCGGGGATGAAGGGTACTTGAACGACATGCCATTAATTTGCGGGATCTTCATCTCCTCTCGTTTTAGAGCTAAAATCGATGACATCCGTAGGTGGAAGGGTTTGCCAATGATTTTGATATTCTTCATTAACGTAGTTCCTTTTAACAAACTGTTCGCGGCTCGCTTCTCCACGACACATGTATTAATTGAAATCCCATAAATACCACCATACTACCTCAGTGTTCTTTTATCGCAACAGAAGGGAAAAAGTAAAATCAAAGCACGTTTCCCAAGAATTTTCACCCGCCGTTGCCCGCTCATTACTTATCTACGATGGCCTCCTCGACAAATTCGAGTTATTCGAATTGAAAACCCACACATCGAATTTCAGCGCAAAATTGCCGACTGCTATGCGTTCGAATTTTTCCATTTTTCGAGCTTTCATTACGTCCGCGATCCTATGTCCCCGAGCAACAAAAAATCGGTTTCTTACTTAGATAAGCGGGATAGTAGACGTAATCGAAAATGGAGAAGGAGTTGTCGGTCATGTCATCCGAGATGGACGTAAAGCTGTTAACGTCGTAGGGAATATAAATGGTCTCCTCCGTTTGCTCCTCCGTGATATTCTCGCTGGATGATCCCTTTAGATCCAAGGCGCAAATTGCATTCCCCGCTATTCTCGTGCAATCGTAGCCTCTTTCGCCGATCGTAAAATCCTCGGGCTTCGGTGCATCGACGCGTTCCATCGGCGACGAGTCCTGCGCAGTTCCGTCATAAGTTACGAGCCCCTCGTGGCGCAGATCGCGACAATCCTGAAGGCCTTCTACGTCTAATTGGTATTTGCCCGCCGGTTGATTCGTCTCTAACAGAACGTCCAGTCTCTCGCCTGAAAATAGACTGTCTTGGGCCACTGGTTTTTGCGTCGATTATATCGGGATGTAGAAGTTGCAATGGTGTAATGGATATGTGATTTGATCTGAGATCAGGATACGATAGGAGATATGATCCATTTGATGTGAGATATGGATATCGGTTTTGGAGCCTGGATGGTGAATGGCAGGGGTTGGTAATAACATATGGCCAATATAATGGTGACCACGTATCGTAGGGTATATGTGTTCAATGATTGGAATAATATGTTTTGGAAGATGAAAAGAAAATAAAGAATAATTTTACGTTTATACTCCGCGATATACAGATGCAACGTTTCAAGATCGACGCAACGAAAGTAAAGCTGAGTATTTCTCTCCCCCAATTCAGGGGAACGAGTTCGTTCTGTGCATGCTGCATACTGTATTACAGAACATTCGTGCTCGTTTGACATCGATCGGTAACGAATATAGCTACTCGATGACCCTAAGTAGACTCTTTACCTCAGAATAAATATATGAACAAATAGCGTACGTTAATAAGTAATATTTATAGTTTCTTGACTCTTAATCGCCTGCAAAACAAATAAAAGTCTAACACAAGTGTGCGATTAACAATAATATGATTGCCCTAGAAAGTTGCTTAGTATGCTCAAGCATGAGTAAGCCTTAATGAAAGATCTCGATTTTCGATCCTCGTGAAGAAAATGCTGCTTTCAAAAACATTCCCATCGTTTCTTTCGTTTCCTTTATATGTAATTAACGGGTCGTCGAAGCGAAAAAAAATGTCAGACGGGAAACATATACGAAGAAGCTGCCCTCGTGGAAGATACTCTAACGAATAGAGTGAGAATTTGAATGACGATAGGAAGGTGCGTGCGGTAGAGCACGAAGCGGAGTAACTGTACCTGGGGGAACACTTACGCTAGACATTTTATTGAACAAAGGTATACAAATTTCAACGCATATCGTGGGACATTACGGAAAGAAAGTGTGTAAACGAGGCACGAAGTTCGTGGGAAGTATTTGCCACGGTTAGCCGCGGCCACGCTTATGTACAGTGTGTAACCTCTAAAGCACCGGACCCGCAGGACTGGGACAGATCGTCCAAAATGCGTTTCACGGCCAAGCCCTGTATTGAGCGTACCTCATAGCATAATAGTTCATTTAATTGTCCTGCGTACAATTGCGTACGGTGAAACAGATTTCGGTGATTCGAGTCGTACGTGTATCACGGCCAACCTTCGGTCACGATCTTGAAATCCTCCATCTTTCTTTTGGATGCTCACGAATAATCATCGTCACCGTCAATCAGATTTATCGTTCGATTTGTTCGCACCTTGAGTTACGGATATACACTACCAACCAAAAGTTGGGGTACACTTATTGCAATTTCTATTTTATACACACAATACAAACTGTAGTATACCATTATATTTTGATATTTGTACATTTTTTATCGTACGTTCATTGTGTATTTATCGTTAACTTGGCCGTCACAGTCACTGGATCTTGATTGCGTGGAACATCTTCGAGATGAATTTGATCATGAAATTAGGTTGTTCAAGGTGAAAATAAAGTTTGCGGAAGCTTCTGCGGAATATTGGAGTAGCTAGCGGGAGATATTCTAATATAACTTAATTTGTACAATTTCTTAAATGCGTATGTCGTCGAAGAGAAATAAAACATTCACATTACATCGATAATGATGGTTCAAATATATTTCGCGCGTCAACGAGTGCGTGCGCCCGAAAACTTCGACTGGTAGTGCAGACAGTCTCCATTGCTCGCATGGATGGAAAAACATTTACGAGGAAGATCAAGGCAGTGACCGTAGCTCAACACTTATATTGACCCGCATTCGTGTTCTATTCTTAGTGACTCTTCTCAGGTAAATGCACGCGTCTAGGTTCTTTTTTTTATCATCCTCTCGAGTCATACGAAATGTCCTCCAAATACCGGGCCAATATATAGGTTAGCTTGCGTCGATGTGGCAAGGGCCAAAATATACAGTAGCGTATAGAACATAGCATTCCAGTGGGTGCACCTAATTTTCACGGTTTATCGCGCGAACATGATGCAAATCTTCTAGGAAAATGTAGTAGGGCACCGAGTTGGTACTAAAATGATCGCAATATTCAAATCAGCTATGGGTTCAGCTGTCGATAGGTTTAGGCGTACCCATTCAAATGCTCGACCCTGCTTATCCAAATGTGAGAGGATGATCGTCGCGATGAATAGGAAATGAACTTTTCACTATTCACATTTTATCGTGGTACTTTCAAGGGAATAAAACTTGCATCGTCCTAATAGCGGGTGAATTTTCGATCGCGAGCTTTACCACGTAATTCTCAAGATTACGATCGAAAATCTCGACGGACAAGCGTTCAAAGTTTGCAGCGAGAAACAACTATACTCTGGCACTACTACCATTCAATACAGCAATTTTCTATTTTATTTCTTTTCGCATTGAAATCACGTCTTTTAAAATCAGGCGACAAAGACATGACCGTTGTTTTTGATTTTAAATAAAAAAACAACATTTTTCGTAGTTAAAATAGTGTCTCAATAGAGGCTCGAATAAAATCCCTGCTCACTTTCATGATATTTCCCTTGCGCGTCATCCTCCACATACATGTACAATTATCTACGCTGTGGTTATTCCGATTACGTTTAAGGAGCTCCGTATAAGTGTAGTACTATCAAGGAAGAGTGGAAAGTTATGCGTACAATTAACGATTTGGCAACATACGGAAAAAACGTCCACATTAAGGGCGTACATACGCAGTGTTTGTACGTTCTAATGTACAGACGATATCGGCTTTATGAGCGGCAAACGCATTAGGTATTCATACTGTTAATTTCTACTGGAGACGAAAACGTAATGTCTCATTTACGCTTTAATCCTCTATAACCTACGCTGAGCTCGAAGCAGCGTTTCGTTTAAGTGCTTTGTCCCTAAGTCGGTCATGGCTTCTTTTCAGACTCATAAATGACTGTCGATTGAAAGACCATTGCTTATACACAACCTGTTTCCAAAACTTAAATAAACACTGAAGAGTGTTACAGGATGCTTTTATCATATATATCACTGTTCTCAGTATTTTTAATACAGAAATACGACGACAAAAATGTTGATCCGACGTCTGGTATTCAGATTAAGGTCTGGTCAAAGTTTCGAGATCTAAACGAAATATCGATTATAGAGGATTAACGAGCAAAATGCTATGGGCATTTATTCTGTACAATAATCAACGTAATCGACAAAAAAGGCTTAACAAAAAAAAAAATAAAAAAAAGAACTAAATCTTACCACCTGAATTATCATGGAGAATATTCGAAGTATATAAACTACGCAGCTTAGAGCTAGCTTTTCTAAAGTTCATCGTCCCACTCGTTGCGAGATGAAGCGACGTAATGTAATACTAAAGCAACGTGAGGAGAACGAATTCAGGAACATGGATGAACGGATCGCGAAGACAGGCACGGGAGGTTGACAGTTCCGGTACATAACGTGCTCGATTATCCGCAACGTAAATGTCGCCCGTAAGGGATCCTAAAGTGATCGCTTTACGCGAATGAAATTACAACGCGGCCATCGAACAATTTTTTCTACGATAAAAAATCGTCCGTAATGCCTATAATTTCAAACCCAGAAACGATATCGATCGAAACGCCTGAGGTCCAAATTGTCGTACAGGAATCGTACGAGGAACGTCGATAAACTACTGCTTTACGTCATAAAGAGAATTTCGAAGAGAAATATGTTTTTGATTCATACCGTTATGTTCTTTACACGCAGTTCTTGATTCCTGATTTTTTAATCGAATTAAAGACAGAAAGCAGCACTGAGTTATCTCAAATTCACAGTCATGTTGATAGCTAGATCGTCGAAATTTGATTAAAATGATGATTAGATACTGAGAGATAAGTGTTGATAAATAATTCCGTGGAACTATGTAAGAGTAGGTAAGTTTTTTTTATAAGAATGAACATGTAAAAGCTGCGTGTATAGTACGCACACAGTGTCGCGCATCTGCGTCCGGAAGTGAAAAATCGCGGTTTTGCTATATGCGTTTCACGTGATTTCACGCAATAGAAGGATCGAAATGGCACTCTCTAAGTTGCCTGACCGAATTCTAGTGTAATGGAGCACTATTTAAGGAATTTCTTGTTTAACATAAAGATTTAAGAATCCCTCGTTCGACTCAAGACTACATTCTCTCCCTGTTTTTCCTACTCTCTATACTAGAATCACATATCCATTATCGCTATCGACTACGATCCGACAAACCGATCAATGGTTGCACGTGGTTATCAAAGTCCCTTAATACTAGAACTACCCATCGCTGTATAGATAATTATGTTAAAATAAAAGTTATAAAGCCTTTTTTAATTTAAAAGAAAAGTTCTTCGAAAAAGCACCGTGATAAATATGGGGAATTGAGCAGATAGTTCTAGTATTAATGATATTCAGAGTGGCCGGATTGCGCAGGCTAGATCTCGGAATTCAATTTCACTCGTAGCACAGTTTTACTTCCTTGGCGCAATCTCATGACCTTTCTGATGGTCGCACGACGGCCTGCGACGCGTAGAAGTGACTTACGATCGTGCAGATCTGTATACTTTCTGCTGATCCCGGAATGGATCTTTATCGCTGCTTCTCGAGCACGACTTTTACGTCGCAGCGCGCGAAAGTACGCAAGGCACGTTTATTCGATGATCGAACCGCGATCATCGAATCGTCCGGAGCACGCTTCTTTTTTTGGAAGTACACCCCCGCTCAAAACAACTTAGAACGTCCATTGGAATTTTACAAGTACTCGAAAAAACTTTTGGACAAAGGTGTAGCTGTCGTACGCAGCCCTGCCCACGAAAATGCGGCAGAGTCCCGATTGTCTAAATATCGACTACGTGATCCGTGCAATGTAACTCGGGAACGTACTTCATGGTCAACGGAATTTTACAATTTTTACAACGACCATAAATTTGATTGTTCTAATATTGCAAAAAAATTCGGAAGAATTAAAAAAGTTAAAGCTAGATAAATTTCCGGCTTGTTTAATTATCGAAGGCTGGTGTATAAAGAAAAAACAGATTTTTATATATAATGGTCTAATGTAGTATTTACTATGTTTCTAACGATAAGCTTCTATCCTCTTAGTAATCCACGAAATCTATTTAATCTTGTATTCGTAGATTATCCATAAAGACACTCTGCTGGTTTATACCTCATAATCGGGACTGAGCCGCATATCTTCCGGTCGTTTTACGATACAAGAACAACTACATTGATTTTATAATTATTTTGATTTCTTCTCGATCCGCCTTATCAATCGCAATGATCTTAACGATCACCTCTTCGACTCGCGAGCAATTGAAGCTTGGTCGTACGTCGAACTACACAGTCACGCTCCTCGTTTTTCTCTTTTCGTTCACTGCAGTTCTGCGGATCCCGTGGAGTACATGCGAAGTGCAAACTAGAATCGCGACTCGAGCTCTAATCTACTGTGGTGCCCTTACGCACAGCCTACCGCGATAAATACAATTTTGTTCCTGGGGCCTTGACAAATAATTTCCCAGGAGGATGTCCGATCTTGTAAAATTGCTAAAAAAATAGTACGCAAAATCTTTCGAGATCCGTCTACGGAACGTTACGTTTCCTCTAATTTATGATACATTATCTCGTGCGAATAATGCGCGTGGAGCGTGGATTTTCGTATCGGTCTTCGCTTCGAATTCATTAACAAGATTCGAATTTATCTCTAAAGATTTATAATGTAAGCATCCTATGCGCCGTATGTCCGTAAACCATTGGACAAACGATCATCCCCGATGACGATCCAAAGGGTAAAGTAATATAATTATTAGCGCCAGATCGTGAAATGGCGCATTTTAAACACCAAAGAAGTGATTTCACTTGTGCGAGCTTGGAAGCTTTCACGTTTACTCAGGAAGACACAATTCGACGTGTGGAACGCGAAGCATCTTGTCAATCCTTCGATCGTCGGCCCTACGAATGTTAACCCTCTATAACCCACGGTGATTTCAAATTATTGTTTCGCTTACTGTCTCTTAAGTCAGCCGTGATTTCTTTCCATGTTCTGATATTATTGCAAAAATTCTAAGTTTATTCCAAAAGAGTCGTTCCATTGTTTATGTCGAACGTTCCTATTGGTTAAGTTATGATCAGTGTTGAAATCTAAAAGATATCTCTTATAAAGGGTAAAATTTGCGCATGAGGGATCTCGCCGCGGAGCAAATGTTCTAAGGTAAAATCCCTAAGTGCAACTGGGTGTTTTTAAAATGTAACATTACGCGATGACAGTGATCGCCACTGCGATGTATACCATCGTCCATAAGTATCCGGATGCCTAGCAAACGCAGATGAACAATTTATGAACATAATAAGGAGAATTTATAGCAACATTGTAACAATTCTTTTTATATTATTTACAATGTTGTATAATTATCAAAAATGTCTATATTCTATATTTGTATTTAATAATACAATGCCTGTAAAGTAGCGTAATAATTCGGTAAATAAAACACTATTTTTTAAGACATTTCAATGATATTCGTAAATCGTATAACTGCTCGGAGACTTTTAGAGAGTCGCATACGTTTCTTCAACTCGTGTGCCCAAACTGGACCGCGATAATCAGCTGATTGCAGTAAGCAACGCGTATACCTATAAATCCCCATCCGTATCGCAAAATCGTTAAATCCGACTACTCTCATCAGACTTGTCTCCCAATTTCTAACTCTCGGCGATTGGCTTGTGTTATTTTGGTCACACATTTTTCGATGGATCTTTTACGAAGATCTCAGCAGAGCACACAAGAAGAAAAGTGGCTCTTCACGTGCAAAATGGTCTTCTTTCGATTGTTGCTCAACCCTTCGTTATTTTTATGAGGCAATGCACTCCAATTCTGCGCATTTGCATTGAATTACAGCTCTCGATGAATTTTCCACAGAGTCCTTCACTTCCATTATTTTTCGTTCTCACTTTTCTTTTTTCAACCGTCAACACATCGCGGTGATCATCAATGTCATCGAATATATCGGCGGTTAAATCATAGATTGCGATATTTTCTTAAACACTTAGTTTTATCAATGTTCCATTTCAATATTTTCTTAATTTCAATGTCGTTATTTTATGCCGCTTTTTCCTCGCAAAACTGTGCGCCTGTATCGACTACTGTGATCAACTCGTCGTAATGAAGATCAGAATCCTCGTTTGATGTATTAATGCCTTTTGATCGAAGAACTATACGTTACTATTGTAGGATGATATCGAAAAGAAATCACGTATTCTTATTCTTTTTCCTCATTTTCTCCTGCTTCACGACATGATAACGTCGACGTCAAACGTCATTCGCCTATTAATACCGGAAGATAGTGTAACGTTTTTCGCGAGAAAACAACACGGAGCTTTTCCTTCTTCTCACGACTCATTTCTTGAATCATCCGGACTTTAGCCGCTCTTTCCTATCCTGCGTTCCATTTCTCGAGCAAATTCGCAATAACAGATATTCGTGGCGATCGAAGATATTTCAGCAATGGAGCCTTGCCCCGCGATGGAATTTCAGAAAGATCCATCGAATCGACATGCACCGTTCTATTCTACAGTTTTGGTAGCGAATTCCTGATGTAAATCTCGCGACTCCGGTGCGTCAGCATTGCGAAACCTTCATGGCGATCGAAATTGTTTGGAAAAGAAAGCTCATTCCCTCGATTGGATTTAAGCGAAGCTCACTCATCCGATTGTACGCTCCGGTCTTTCCTAACGTAGGCGAGCGTCTTCGAAGTCGATGGCCAGACCCCCAGCTCAGCCTCGAAGAGCTCCTTAGTCGATCATCCATCGACTCAGAAACGAAGCTTTGCCCCTTGATCGCATCCGAGAGAGCGCCGCCCAATTGGAAGATCAATGCACGGTCTTGGACCAAGCTCGTGCCCTCACTCGTCTTCAGGATCGTCCTTGATCCCCTCCCTTACATCATAAATCGACCTTTAACCTCCCTCTCCTCCTTCAACTCCTGCGAGGGAAACACTTTTACGGATCCTCGCGACGATCAAAGTCCTTCCGGGAATGAAATTTTGCCCCTAGATCGGGTTTGAGGGATGGCCATCCGTCCAGTCCCCGATATCAATGTACACGGTGGTGGTTCCCTCAATCCAAGGTGGGTGGGCGTCTACGAAGCCATTAACGACGCGTTTGTGCGTAAACACCGATCTCCGCCTCGAAGAGGATCTGGTTGATCCTCAGCTTGGCCACGGACCTGGAGTAAGAATCGGGGATCTCGGCGAGCTGAACCGCGATGCTTTCCCCGAACTTGGCGAATTCCTCCTTTGTCTTTTTTCGATCGTTCGACGTCGAGGTCTCGAGCTTCGTCCGTCCGGACTCGTCGAGGTCGACGAGCGGACTGCTCTGCTCCTGGAGGGAGCCGTTGTAGAGCTCCATCGCCTTCAAGCTCGAGGAGGAGGACTCCTCGGCGTCCTCGCTGAGGGAGGCGTTGAAAGAGCCGGTTCCGGAGCCATTCGTCTCCTCGTTGCAGTCGATGAACGTTATGCTCTCAGGATCGATGTCGCTCACTATGTACTCCTCCTGCAGCTTCGACTCCTCCTCGACCTTCTGCGAAAGGAGCGGATCACGTTAAATTTGTAAACGATGAGGGGCTCAAGAGGATGTGGTTTTCTTTTCGTTCTTTAAATGGACGCAACCCGAAAGCTTTGGAGGCGAGAGAGAAGTGAGAATGAAGGAGAGGCTTGTTGTTGTAGATCGTGAAGGAGAACGAGCTTTAATAGTAGAGAGTTGAGAGGTTCGAACCGTGGTAGGATTCGCATCCTTGAGTTCATTTTTAGTCTTATACCACGTAAGTGTGGTTAATCCTGAGTTTGCAATGTTCAAGGTATACGGAGAGATAATCGGGCAAAAAGTAATTTATGGAAAACAGAGAATTTGAGTGTTTCGATGATCGATCCTCGATTCTTCCGCATCGACTCTCGCATTCGCTCAACGCGGCCTCCTTGGTAATCGCCTAGCCGACTGTGTTTCGAGAAAAGCGAGCGAGAAAGCGACGAGCCTATAATCAACTTAGTATCGACGATGGGGAAAATGGATAGCACCAACGCGATTGTCCCACCATGTGCGCCGTGCGCGGATCTCGTGTTCCTTGACACACTTGAATCGCTCGGTACGAGAACGATCAGACGGAAATTTACTCTCGTCGCCCGATGAATTCCACGATGCTTCGAGTATCGATCGCAATAGGGGGAGAGCGAGGGAAAAAAGGCGGCACCGGCTATCCGGGGGAGGACCTGGTGAACGTTGCGCAAGTATCGGTAGACTTTTCTGCGTCAGGAGCGTGCCACGAGCGTGGAAGCTTCGTAATTAGAAACTCCCCTTTCACGAGGGTGGTCGCTCGTGCCGGAACTTTCGACGACTCGATGCGCATCCGCCGCTGTCTCCCGGATGACTTCCTATCCCTTTCCAGGGAGAGGTTAGGAAGGAGTGACGGAGATGAATAAATAGATAAAGATAGAGGTGGATAGACGAATAAGTAGATAAAGACAGATGTGGATAGATGAATAAATAGACCAAGACAAAGATGGATAGATGAATGAATAGATAAAAATAGAGATGCATAGATAGATAAAGATAAAGAGGGCGAGGCAGGGGAACGGAAACTGACAAAGAGGAGAGAGAGAGAAAGAGACGGAGCACGGTTCGAAATTGAATTCGCGCGCGCAGAATCCCATCGGGATAGAAAGGAGAGCCGGCGGTTCTTTGTAATTACTTGGACTGTACGCGGCCGTTCGCTCCATTATCCTCTCCCCGGCTCGCACGGTCCCGGGGCCTCTAATCTCTGCCGTCGATCTACAAGGAAGAGTGCCGTTAAAACTTTCACGTACGCGCATTCCGCCGGTTCATAATCGCGGGCCGATGCATCGAACGCGCTTAATTACGTTACGCCCGGATTGTGAGCCGCCAGAGGAAATCCATAGCGCCCTGGGAGCAGCTTCCTGCGCTGTACCCTTTCGAAAATGATCGCGTCGAGGGACCCATGGCGATGCGGTGAATGGAAGCTGGAATTTCCACGCGGAAGATTTGGGTTTGACTAGCGTCCATCGACGATGGAGAATTTTCCACGCGATGCATGCACTATACAATTTGGTGGCGGAAATTCATTTTAAAACGATAAATTACTGAGCTGACCGAGTTGAGTTGTCAATAGCGAAAATCAAGTATAGAGGCGTAGTATAGAATTTTCCGGCGTTTTACATTACATTTTCGATGGTCGTTCATGCATTTGGAAATAAGTTAAAGTATGTCTCAAGACAAAAGAAATACCGATTGGACGCTTTGTCTCGTATTTCCTTAGGAAATTTCGCTTAGTTTCTCTAAGAAGATTTCCGCCTATGGTTATTTTATTTTGCGCGAGCGATTTAATAGGATAATTAATGTAGCGTGAAGAGACAAAGACAAAGGCGATTCGGGTTGCAATAAATAAAGAAGATGCCTGCTCTAAAGTCCTAAGAAAGAGGACTGTGGCAACGGAGATTTTTCAACGGACGTGTCCGTCAGTAGCGACGGTAAAGAGCTGTCACTTCCACGCGTTGAGATGATAATTTTTTGCGAATACAGAATGCAGCCTGCATCGGTGGCGCAGGAGGATAATTAGATCGTTTCATCGTAAAAACTGATGCGGTTGTGGATCGATACGTTGGCCTATGTGCGCGAAGGTAGAGACAAGTTGACATTAGAACTGCCGGCCACTATTTTAAGTTATCTATATATACTAAAAACTTGAAAAGAATAGGAAACAACGGTGAAAAGTAAACGAATCCGCTTCTTCATTTGCATGAAGCAATAAAGTAATGGAAACTATGAAGAAATTGGAGCTTAATAAGTTTGGAGTATTTTTTAAAAAAGATTATCGACGAATTTTTGCACCTGCCCCGATCGTTGCAGCCCCGTTTTGGAAACCGGTGTGATGAAAAATCTGGTTTCACGTCCAGAAATCCAGAACATCACGGTTTTACTATGCAACTGTGTATATCGTAGTTCTCCCTACGTAATCTGCTTTGGTGTAAGCGGCCTACTGCACGATGCGAGTCTAAGCGATAACAAAAATACGCAACAGGATGAAACGTTTGTTCGCCCGCTACGTTTTTCATTAACCTGAGATCTATCCTCCAATACATCCGCATTGAAATACGCATCGATGAACTGGCAAATAGAGGAGTGCAACATAAATGACTTGCAGCTCGGAAACGGACAGATTTTTTTCTACGGTTTGCCGAGCTTCAAAGGAAGGATGAATAAGGAAAAGTATGACGTTTCAGCGGTTTGTGGTCTTTAAGGGTCGCGAGCCTTCGTAATCGACGGAGATCATGTGTCTAATCTACTTGACACATACTCCAGCGACACGGTAACACGTAGAAACTCTCGCAACATCTTTATTTTACGATACTAAAAGCATATAATAATCTAAACTATGCAAGCTATACTTTTTGATCGATGATCGACACCAATACTTATTTTTAAGGCCATGGAAAAGGATAAACAAAGATGGCATTCGAAACGAAAAGCCGGATTAAGGTTAAAAACAGTAGTACGAAAACCTAAATGCAAACTTATAGAAAAATAGCTCAGAAGATGAATTGAAGAGTAGCCGTGTATTATTCTAGATTAAAATCAAATTAGATGAAAATATCGAGGAATCGTTTGTTATCGAGCACAAAGGGATTTTAGTCGAATCGAGGATTGACCAAGGAAAGTTCTCATTCTCGCACGTTACGGCTGCATAGTCGTCCAAGATGCTAAGTGCATCGTCGGTGCAGCTGCGTGTCGACGTAGGCGAACGAGTAGACAAAGATCGATTCGTGGCATCGCCCAGAAGCCGGGGAGAAACGAGACGCGCGAAGGAATACGAAGGTTGAAAAGAGGATCGTCGCGATCGTAAAAAAGCTCGATGTCTCGCGCGAAGCCAAACCCACGATACACTTCGTAAAGCGGCGCGTCACGTCGAGGAGCGATTTTCGCGAATCGCACCATAAAAATATGACATTCGCGAAATTCAGCCGCTGGCGTCGTTTGCACGTCGACACACACGTTCGACTCGAGTCTGGTCGAGGCTCCTCGTCGCGCCTCGCGCGTTTTTCTGCCATCGTAATCTCACAAGCTTACCCCAGGATCGGTCTCGCTCAAACTTCTCCAATTCCCCGCGGTTCTTACACCAAAACCTCTCCTCCTCCACGTGGAAAACGCGACTCGTGATTTCGGGTTGCGTCGTAAGGGCGCTAAGGGATAGGTCAAGGGCCACGTACCTTCTTCCTTTTGCTGTATCTGCGCGTGCCGAACTGCAGGAACTGCATGGCCTTAAAGGCGAACCACTTGGACACGTAAACGTCGTCCGGGCCCGTGGCTGCATCTCGGCTGTTCTGTATCTTGTGCACCTCCCTCGAGTATTGACACTTCAGATTCGTGATCTTCTTCTCGACCTCGAGGGTGTTGCAGCAGAGGATCTCCGCCAATTCTTGGATGGCGCGCTTCCGCTTAGCACGATCTCTGTAACCGCGGGCGTTCCAGTCCCAGAGGACGCGCCTCTGCTGATACTCCCGTAGTAGCTCGAGAGTCTTGTCCCTGGTCCACTCCATGCCGACGCGCGTGCCACTTGTCCCCAGGCCGTCCCAGAGACCGTGGCTATACATGGAAAATACGTCGGTACACCGCGACGGTCTCACGGAGTGCCGGCCACACACGCACTCTACACCCTCCTCCCTCTCTCTCTCTCTCTCTCCCACACTCTCTTTCTCTCCCACTCGTTCCGTCCGTCTCTCTCGCCTCTTGTTCCTTCTGCTATCTCCTCCTCCGCGTCACGCTCGCACTTTCTCTCTCCCTCTCTCTCTCTTTCTCTCTCTCTCTCTCCCTCTGGCCGCGGTAGCTGAGAGTGGGCGGGGGTGGAGGAAGGCCACCGGCCGGCAGGCACGCTCGTGTACCCGCTAATAAATCGCCTAGTACGAGCCGACAACGACGCCGCAGCCGCGAATCGAGCACGCGTTTTAATGATTTTTGCGCGAGGCCCGCGCGCGCTTCGCCGCCTTTCCTTTCTTTATTTCCCTTTGCAGGGATCCGGCGAGACCACGAAGATTGCCGAGTCTGCGCGAACGCCGCCGCCACCGCCGCCGCCGCCGCTCTAAGCCCCACTCCGCGGCACCGCCCCCGCCCCCGCCCCACTCCACGCTTCGAGGCCGTCCGCCACGCGGCTCTTCCTTTCTTCTTCTTCTTTCTCCCGCCGCCCCCTGTCCCACTCTTTTTACCAGACCTTAGCCGGGGCTCCCTCTGTCCTCCTCTCTTTATTAACGGTTGACCACCTCCCCCTGCCGCGGGGTTTCTTTTTTTCACTCTTCCTTCTTCCGCCGCCCCTCGTTCCACACTTTCGCGCGATACGCTCGCCGGGGCATCCTCTCTCTCTCCCTCCCTCCCTTTGGCCCTACCGTTTAACCGCGTCTCCTTGCCCCGGAAACTCGCCGATTCCTCCTCTTTCTCTTCCGTCGTCCTTCCACGTACTCCTTTCGCGGGACCTTAGCCGCAGGATCCTCTCTCTTCCTCTACGGCCGACCACCTCCCCCTGTCCCGTACAGTCTTCCGACCGTCTGCTTTTTTACCACAGCCTCGCGCCATCCTCCTCTCGCGCGACGTTAGCTGGAGCCGCTTCCCTCTTCTACCCGGCCTCTCTACCTCCTTGGCCCTTCGCCGCTCCGCTTGGCCGGCTTCCCTTGTCCCGTGGACTCGCTCAGGGACAAGCTCCAGGCGCGAAACCTCGCGTTCATGGTGGAGAATCTCGCTAAAGCTATCGTGCGAACTTTTACGCGTTCGAAGGAGCCGGCCAGGCCCTCGAAGCCGCTCGTTTTCGTCGCGTCCGTGCAGGACATTCCGCGACCGATCGCCTCGCGATTTCGCAGAATCCGCTCACCCTTCTCACCCTCCTCCAAGCCGTTTCTCGAAGTTCTTCTTCATCGCTCTTTCCTCATCCACCGTTCCCTTTTCTCCTACTCCCTTTTGTACCTCCAGTTGGAACTCCTTATCAGCGTTTTCCCTTATCTTCCCCTCTATACAGGCAGTTGTCGTTCCTTCTCGCTCTAACCTTCCTCGTCTCTCTCCGCAGCCGGAACCCTTTCTCTAACCTGTCGCCTCCACCAGAAACGAATCCCGCATAACGAAACCTTGCGTGGCCGATGGAAGGCCGAATGCTCGCCGGTGAAAAATACTCACTTTCCGCCGAAAGAACGGGCATGCGATATCTCGACGTCCTCTCTACGTATTAGACGCGATCGTGCATCGACCTCGTTACTTTTCTTTCTTCTTCTTCTTCTTCTTCTTCTTCTTCTTCTTCTTCTTCTTCTACCTCCTCTCGGTCTCTTTTTCGCATTGCTCGCTGTAGCCTTCTCTCTCTCTCTCTCTTTCTCTCTCTCTCCTGCACGTCTCTCCTACTCCGTTACCTCACTGCTGTGTTTCCATCTCCGTCGCTCCTCCTTTTTCCAGTCCTACATGCGTGTCTCTGTCCCCTGCACAGACCCCCCCCCCTCTCCCTCCCCCCACCACTTCTCCCACTGCATCTCCGTCTCTTTCAATCCTCCTCTCCCCAGTCCTGTATCGCACTTTCCTGCCTCCTGCTTTTGTCCCGCCGACATGCTCAGGGACGAATTCTCCCAGAGTGGGGCCCCTCGCGGCGAGCAAAAAAATCCGAGTTTCACGTATATCCGAGAGAGCCGAGAGCCTCGCGAGAGCCTTCGTTTCCGTCCAGCACCGCATAAAATGGACGGCGATCGTGCGCCCGCTTTGGAGAGCCTTGCACCGCCGAGCGGAGAGGCGTCGGTCGGTACGCCTATCGGCATCGTGGATCGTATCGATGCATTTCCAACGAGAACACCGGTCCGTGGCTCGTGTTTAAGAGAAAACCCCGGGATCGCACTCGACCACCAGTACGCCATGCGGACGTCGTTACTCGTAGATTTCTCGAACTCTGCTTTAAGCGCAGTATCGATTTTCCGGCTCGTACAAAATAAGCAGGAAATAAAAAGTACGCGGCGGTTTTCCCCCAGGATACATTTTCGCCAGTAATCGTCCCTACACGAGAAAACGAGCTTCCGCTTGACTCTTACTATATCGATGTACAAGGTACATCGGTTTAGTATGGATTCATTGTAAATTACTCTGGTTTCACATTGGAAGGCAATGTTAACTTTCCCATAGAGGGTGAAAAATGTATAGCGTGTAGTGGATAAGGATGAGGGACAAGGGAAATAGGCGTAAGGCTCTTATTCGATCTTTTAAAGGGCAGCTTTCCTCTCTGTATGGTATTATCCAGGTTGCAGAGTATCTTGGAATACGATAGCCGGCGAGTCTACAACGCACAGCCGTTCGTACGAAAGGGGGATTGTCCCGATGTATCTTAGTTTTAGCCCGCAGACGCTTTACAAGGAGGAGGCTCTTGTAAACGTTTGAATAGCACGTACAACCCGATCATATCTTACGTGCATCGTGCGTTTACTTGTGCGAATTTCCTCTCTCCTCCTCGGTATATCCGCGTACTAACGGCTAGCCGCTAACAAAAGGACGTGGGATATAACGTACCTGGGAATAAAATCAGGCGACGGCCAGTCCTGGCCTCCACCGAATTTCCGTCGGTAGCCAATGCCCGAAACTCGTGTTTGGCGACGGACACCATGACCGGACAATTGAACGCATTGGCGTTGACCAGTCGCAGCAAATACCGCGCCCCATGTTCGACCCTCAGAATCGTGCCACTTGCCTGGAACGAGAGTGGAGGAGCTCGGATGGTACGTAAAGGGGACAGACATCCACGCGGAAGATCCGTGCTTAAATGCCAGCCATCACGTCCGGAACATTTTCTACCTCTCATATGCACGGTAAATTTAACGGTGAAAAGCGCGCATCTTGACGCGGGAAATCCTAAAATTATCCCAGCCAAAAATAAGAACTGCACAAGACAAGTAGAAGTCGAGTAGAGATAGTCAAGTCGAACAAGTACAAGTAAAATGGATATGGGCTCAAGTCTTAATATTATTAATTTTTCGTGTAGCAGATAGAAGAAAATTCGATGGCCAGGAAGTTGCTTTAATACGGTCTTGATATTGGCATTTTAATAGCAAGACGGTCTGAAAGTCCGTCGAACAAACGAGAGTAGATTGCTCCCGCATTAGTTGGACGGACTCGCGATACCGAGGATCACCGACGCCCCTTTTGCCCGGGTGATACGTTTCCTCTCGCGAACACGGAGAAAGTTTTCCTACCGCGCCAACGCAATCGGGTTTGCGTAAGGCGCCGTGCGAAAGAACTTAGAGAGGCCCACCGTTTGTCCGTATGACATAACGCTTGTTCTCGTAGAAAACCAGCGATTCCGGAGAGTCGATCGACCTGATTTTATACCGAGACGAGGATACAATTACGATGCAGGAGTTGTATATCATAAAGTAGCGTTCCGTGTTGCTCTCTAGAGCTTGATAAAAAAAGATCGAAAAACGTAAAGCGAATGCCTCTCGAATCGTTGAATGTCGAACATTGCATAATCGATGCCTGTGTTTATAAAATTAGTTTTAAATTTGAATCGTGTAAGAAACGCGTGCACGAATTCATAGAGTGGACAAGGTTTTTTTGTTTTGTTGAAATAAAATTCTGCCGATCGGAGGAGTCGAGTTTTCGATCGGGTTCGGCATTACGACAGGTCAAGGTGCCGTGGTGGGTGGAGTGTGGGTAAAGGATGGGTCTTCTGCACGGAAGATCCGGGTTCAAATCTCACGCATCTCTCATGAATCATTTTGTATACTTCGTACATCTGATAATGCTGAACTCTTTTAAAAATAGCAGATTTTACACAAAATTTCCACGGCATTCAATACGATAAATCAAGAATATAGAGTTATAGGAAGTACGATGCTCATATAAATATAAGCTGGGACTTCTGTATCAAGAATTCCGGTTCAAACAGCCCCAAGCGTACCCAAGAATTTTCCACGCGGTATAAGAGTATTGAGTTCTTAGACGAGCGATTCTTCAACTTTACCAGTTCCTAAATCCTTCTCGCATGATACGCATTTCGCCAAACCTCCAATAACTACCTCTACACTTTTGCATCCAGCAAATCAGGAAAATCGGTTTAAAACATCCCTCACAGACCTTTGCCTCTCAACCCCCCGACCCTCCCCCCAAGGATCCACGAACCGAAGTTTAAGAATCGCTTTTTTACGCTAGTCGATCTCAGTGCTTCGATCAATTGCCGAATTAGATCGAGCCACGTTAGTGGCTCAGCCTCAGCCTCGAACGGCCCAAAAAATGATCGGCCATTTTAAGTCCGCAGAGAGTGGAGTACCTGTCCGTTTACGAGGATTTCGCACGGCGTAGGTGGACATAGGTGCGCATGCCGCGTCAGTGGACTCGGTGGCCTTGATGACAGGAGAAGTATCCTTTCCAGGGTGGGCTCATCCCGTGGTCCTCGAACTGTCAACGACCCGTATACGCCGTCGGCCTGCTGCGAGACTAATGGTGCCCGTCGATTTAACTTCTGTTGCCCTTGCCGTAGGCGAATAAAACCACGCGGCGTAACGGCGAGGTGTGCTCGCGTATGGCCGTCCCGCTCGCCGAGATTTTAACGCGAAAATCATCTCCTCCATTCTCCGTCTATGCGCCCGAGTAACCCCACGCCTGCACCGCTCTCGCATTATTGATCTACGCCGATCTTATTTCTCTTGTACCGGCCGGCGAATAGGACGACGTTCTACGGCGTCCACGAAAATCAAAACTTGGACGAGTTCGGTTTTTCACCCGAAATCCCGGCCTCGCCCCAGGAATTTGGGATTATCGAGCTTGAGGCGCGGCGAGAAACGAAAAGATCCTTGGCGATACTCGTTTTCCCCCCTTGTCGCTGCGCTTCCTTTATCGGAGGGTAGTTATCTTGCTGCGCCCTTTATCTTTCTTGGCCGTGACTGGCCAATAGGGTGGCATTCTACGGCGCGCATGAAAACCGAGACTTGGACGAATTCTGCTTTTGACTCGAATATCGCGATTTCGATACGAGAATTCGTTTCTCGAACATGGCTTATTATGAAAAACAACGGAGTCCGTTCGTGATACTCGTTTTACGTGTATCGCCACGTGCCCCTTATCGCGGCTCGATTATCTTGCTCCTTCTTTATCTCTCTTGCCCGCGATTGGCCAATAGGATTACGTTCTACATCGTGAAGGGATATAATGATTTGGGCGAGTATCTTTTTTTTTTGTCTCAATATTACGATTTTGACGCGGTAAATCGTACTTTCAATTCGACGTATTCGCAGAAAAAGAAACGCGATTGTTGGTGATACTCGTCCATCGTGTATCGCGAGGTGTGTTTTATCGGGGAGTATTTATCTTGCTCCTCCTTTATCGTTCTTGCTCGCGGCTGACCAATGGAGGGACGTTCTACGTCGCGCATAAAAATCAAAATTCGAAGGATAGTAGTGTGGAATCAAAATCACAATACTCGATCCTCGAGCTCGTTTATTGATTAGAGTATTAAGGAAATATGTAATCGTTAGGTAAAATCTCTTTTCAGAGAATGAGGAATTTTTATACTTCGTCGATTCGTTATCTGAGTCTATCTTTAACCCCCTCTCCCCCATAACGACCAAAATCCGGCACAAACGATAAAATTAAGTGAATTTTACCACAGTCAAGATATTCCGATTTGCCCCAAACGATTATTTTATTCTTCGATCGCCCGTACATTTCTTCTCAATGGGAATTTAAGCGGTTCTACGGTATATCGACCGCGAATGACCGGGACGTAGCGTCTCTACGATATCAGCATACTTGCTATAAAAGTAGTTTTCACGATCGAGCAAAGAATTGTCCGAGTATTGGAATTCCATATAATGCGAGAGGCTTCTAGAGCGACGTATTCGCGCTTACTTAAGCACCTAGCAGACGTCGGACGATAAAAGGGGCAAAATTTCACGTACCTGAATGCGCGTGATAGAAATACGTCCCGGCGCTTTCCGGCCTTATCTTATACCGGAAACCGCCGTACGGCAAAATTGGACACTGCGTTACCATTGGCACCCCATCCATGTGGGCGGAGGCATTCTGTCGAATTCCATGCCAGTGAAAACCGAGCTCGTCCGCTCCTAATCTGTTGTGCACCAGGACTTCGATCGTGTCCCCGAGACACACCTGTCGAAAGTCGAAAAGCGTGCATTGAAAATGTTTGCGCCTATGCAGAGATTTGGATAGGATAAAGAGCGAATCTTTCGAATCTTCCTATGCCACCCGTAAAATGACTCTATTAACGACAATTAAAAATGCGAACGAAACCATCATACTTCATTCAGCATAATGTTTATTAATCTCGATGATTAACGAATAAGTCCAAGTAAAACGCACTTTTTGTTGTCTACTTCGTACATGATATGTCCGCGTTCGTTTACAGTAAAACCCAAGAGGGGGAGAATAAGTAACGAATGTGGAAAAAAAGGCGCAAGATAGTAATTCCGCGTGTCTTAGGAAGTTTGGTCGAGTAATGCGAGTAGGTAATTCAGGTATATGCTGATGAGTTACTTGTATACTCGGTCCAGGGCTTCTTCCATTAACCACCAGGAAACTTTTTGCCGGAAGGGTACCTTCGCGCCCGGCCACTCGTTCGTCAGTTTTGGAGCCATTGCAAACACTGAGAATCACGATTCAAAAGCACAAGTATGAGAATAATATGTCACGCTCGCAATAATTTCGCTTGAAATTCGTATGTCGGTGCCTTCGCGTTATAGGGATTGGTTGAGCCATATAAGGGGCTTCTTGAACAGAGCATTCTTAAGATCGTTTCTCAAACCTTTCGAGTGTTTGCTTTAATGGAAAAAGTAATTACAGAAATTCCCAATCCCTCCCACTATCGACAAATTCGACGATTCTCGCGTTTAAACTTGCCCCAGAAGTAAAAGCGCTATACCTGTCGCACTTGCGATCGAGGATTTACGCAAAGTATGCGCCGCCATTATTGGACTTTGCAGCCTATCGCTGCAAATATACGCCAAGGAAGCATCTAAGTGGTGGTATCGAAACCAGTTAGAGATCGTAAAAACGCAGGTTGCACGCGATGACCGTGTGTGTCGACCGTTAGCCGAACAACTCTGACTGAAATTCACCTTATAGCGTGATATAAAAGAACTTCTGGACTCTTGCGAAATTTTCCGCGCTTAGAAATCGTACCGCATAAAAGGTCTAATATTCGTGGAAAAAGTATCGAGCAATCAAGAATGTTTTTTATCGATTATCGGGGAAACTGCTAAGTGCTCTATATTATATGGTATGCAAATTGAAAATGCGCGAGATCTCTGAGATTGAAAATCAAACCTGGACGAGTGCGCATACGTTGCGTATCTAACACTCCTTCGCTTCCCTACAATTTGTATCCCTCAAAAAGAATAGAAAATAGATGCTCTGGCAAATTTATATATACGTTAAAATTCTGCAAGTAGAAATCGATTTCAGTGTTACGCGACGTTGAAAGTTAATTGACGTGCGCGCATATCGTAATGAAATGGTTTCTATCTGTTTTGCAACATGTGTAATTGCCCAATAATGTTTTACCTTTGGGCAGAATTAAGTTTCTCCCAGCGTATACCTTCGGGTATGTATTATTAGTGTATTTCAGATAAGCGTATGTTTAAAAACTATCCGGGCGAATGTAAAGTGGAGTATCTAATAGTCGCACCGGCTAAACACGATAATTCGTTGCTACGAAGTTCCGTCTCACCTGCTTCCACTGGCTAATTTGCTGACGAAGAATTCGTATCGGCATATTTTTCCCGAAGACGGCTCGTTCTTGCAAGGGCGTAAACATTCGTGGACGCTCCCATCTACTTTTCGAACGAACGAAATATTAAGCATCGCTTCATCTCTGGTCGTCGACGAAGAAATAAAGTTTAAGCCCTTCCTGGATTATTATATCGAGTTTCTCCGACGATTAACCAAGAGTTATCCGACTGTCCAAAGATTTCATATCGTCCGACCGTCTTTACCACGCGTTACATCTAAAGGAAGTTTAGACGAAATATCTTTCCAGCACCGGAGTCATGAAAAATTTACTTTACCATTATCCAAATATCCCTTCAACGGATCTAATGTTACTTATCAAAAGTTACGGCCAAACGTGTCCTAGAAATTCTTTCTCGTTGCGATCAAAAATCCGCTTCTTCCACATCGTTGCAACGATTATCAATAATCTCGATGTATATCCGACGCGCACATTCTCGCTTATTGCGTTCGATTCTTCGGAAAAGCCAGGATTTCGTTTAATCGCCATTGTAAGCTAACTTCGCGAAGAAACTGATTGATACCCTCACCCGACGTCTCGACAGATCTTGGAACCGCGGCCCAAATTACGAGGACGAGGAGGAGGCGTTCGACAAAGCCATGAGATATCGACATCGCGATCAGGGGTAACCTAGTGTTGGGGAAAAAGTTCACTGGACTACGTGGGTAGGGGTCACCATCGCGACGGATGCGCAGCCGATCCGACGACCGAGCCAGGAAACGATCACGGTGCTGCGCGTTTCGCGAAGTAACGACGACTTGGGAGAAGTCGTCCCGCGTAGGTGAAAGCAAGGCCTAGGTTCCTCCTAGTTACGCAAACTATTGCACTTGACCGTAATTCTTACGGTGCTTATCGGACGCGGGATATACCCGCTAGGAAACCTTGCATGAAACGTGATATTGAATGAAAAACTTTACGGTGTGCGGGATTCTATTTTGTGGCGATTGCTAGAGGTAGTCTGTCGACACGTGAAATTACCGTGATTCTATGTGGACCATGTGGAGCTCGGTTGAAAATTGCCAGTTTATCCCGTATGTATATCGGTGCTATCGCTTTGAGTGGAAGTCTACATACGGAAATAAAATATACGAGTTTTTTGAACGACCTGTGAAATGTGATTTTGTAGTTTTCAATCCTGTTTGTTGATTATATTTAAGGAAAAAAATATTTTTGGCGCTGTAATTACATGCGTTGATAATAAACTTGCCGATATGATTGGCCATGTGCATTACCGTACATTACCACTTCGATAATTCTTAAACAGTTTGCGCAACATTGTTATGTTCTATTCAAAATAACACGGTGTATATTGACCGTTATGTATCTTTTTGTAACGTATCATTATTTTAATAAACAATTTAACTTATGTTTTCTTTGTACATAAATTATATCCTGTATCGCATATGTTGTTTGTAATACTATAATACATTGCAGTGTACATACATTTCTTCACAACTGTCAATGATCTAAAAATAACTTCCATCAAAATTATCGCGTATTTCATATTGTACACATAGCATATGTATCGTACACTCATTCCATTTTCGTACACTTATTAAGTACCGCTTTCAGTATTTCATCTAAATGCTGAACCAAAAGTATGAGTTTCACGTATGTAGAATGTTACTACGTTGATGTTAATAAATTAGCTTTATAACATTCCAAACTGCATAAAGGTATACCAGTTTTTGAGCAAGAATATTTCTTTGGATTTCCACATTGATTTGCACCACACAGAATCTGCGCTGGGGTTTCTTTCCTGAAAGATACCATTTCCATTGATATTGTTCTTATAACGTAGACAATATGTAAAAAATATTTATGCAATATCTATACTTACTCTTTTGCAGGTCGAAGCGGAAAGTCTTCACCGGGTGGTAGGGAAATAGAACACCCCTCTATTGTTAAACGATATGTGACTAGTGGCACCTGTCTTTTAGATGGCTTTCCCTTGCTTATTACCTTGGATGCTTTTGACTCTTGTTTCTTTAGCAACCTTTCCATTGTTTTTTTCTATATACATGAATGTATTGTTAATAATAAAAAATATAATGATATAAAAAGGTATAATACTGGTTATGATATTACCTTATCCTTTTCTCTCTTTTCATCGGCAAGTTGTTTACGCTTCAGAGATTTAAGAGCAGCTTTTTGTATTGCCTCTGCCGTCATCACCTTTTCTTTGTAACCTGTTGGCAAGGACATGAGTTGCTCTACAGGATTTGGTTCCGTGTCTGTCTTTCTTTCAAACATCGCTCTCTGTCGCGCTGTCATAAGCTTTGGATCTTTTGGCTTTATCTTCTTCAGTTCATCATCGACCTAAATTTAAGTATCAGCTATGTTGTAGGTGAAAAACAAAAAGTTTCACAATGTTTGGTCTACATGCTACAAGAATGGGAAAATATAAATGTAGATATAAACTGCAGGATCTTGCCTCTTCCAGCTTTCCTGATTCTATTGCATCTAACCATCGCTCTTCCTCACTACTCGTTCCACTGTCTTTGCCTTTGTTATTCTTTGGCACCTTTTTTTTTGCCGTTGCCTTTGGTGATGGAGCTGTACTGGATCCTGCTACTCCAAGACTAGACGGCTTCGGCATTTTCTCTCGCACCTTATCTGAACTATAAAAGATCACCCGCTTATAGAGAATCTTTTCTAATCAGTATGGCATTTAAGTGTTGCTGTACTTCATAACAACACGCATATTTTATGAAATAAAATTATTTTACCTGTACCTCTTTTCATCTTCCTTCTTCAATTTTACCCTAAATGTTTTCTTCCTTTCGGTATCGGGCACTACTTCTATAAAACTGTCACTGTCATCGTGGACAATCTTTTTCTTCTTGTGTTTCTTGTGCTTATGCTTCTTGTGCCTCTTTTGCGGCGATACCTCATTTGTTTCTGATAAGAAATACAAAAGAATCGTGAGAAGAATTTCCATAACAATAAAAAGAAATGTATTTATTTGAACTTTGGCGCCAAGAGCGAATAGTTTGTTTCATGGCCGCACTGTTGCATCGTTCCAAGCGATGGCCCGCCTACTTATAATGCTATTCTTTTGGTCTTTGTTAACCCCGGCAAGCAAAAGAAACATAAATCGCGCTATCATCAGAGATGAAAAATATGAGGAAATTTCAATGTAGGTCCATCGATACGTAAATTTCCATCTGCGTATATAGTTTTCCTCACCCATTGGAGCCAAAACGCCGATCCGCTTGAAACGTCGATCTGATAAACTGCGGAAGAAACGACGCGACCACTAAGTAACGATACGAAAACGTATTCGGCTTGCAGCTCCCTCAGAGATATTTAGGTTGGTACATCAAGCAGAGCGTTGGCAAGCATGAAATACGAATACAAATTATAATATAACTCACAATTAAAAGTTATTTTTATTCTGTGTAGTTGATAATGTTAAGTCATTCGTGTTATATATTTGTTGCAACTAAAAAAACGATCGACGTTGTCAACATTACTTTGAGTATATATATCGCGGAATGTAATTACGAGTATAAAAGAGCATATTAATATCATTAATATCATGATTTTAAGTGTGATAATGTAACAGAAATTTCTAAATAAATTCCATAATATTCGCATCGTAGAATTTTATATCATATCGTGGTATAGAACAGAGAATGACATTCGTTACCGATGTATATTTTTAATTTATACGTGTAATTAACGATACAAATTTTAAAGGTTCAACGCAACGATGCATAAAACAATATTTAATAAATTAAATGTGTACACATAACACTAAGTACAAGCGTAATGCTAAGTCAACAGGATTATTGCTTTGTGTAAAATCTCTCCGACAATGATGGACTTGATAAATATTAAGAATAAAATTATATTTGCAGAGTATCCTGAACACTAATAACATGTGCGGTGTTATCCCATAATATATTATTATCGTTATATCACAGTAATATTTATTAGTACACTGCTGCATTACATAATCATTAATTTCCATGGACCTTCCACTCAAGATTATTCTAGGGGTAAGAAAATATGATTGCTCCTCAAAATTGCATGGTTCTAGATATGCATTACCTACGCATTACACATAAACACTGTTCGTACATACCATACAATGATTTTTGTTAACACTTAACAAATATTAATTAATGATATTATAATGTATAGTTATTATCTTCCACGAAAAATACCCTGTACTCCAACCGATCACAATTTTACGATCCATAGATGCTACAATATGCCTCCCTGTAAGCTTACTTTTTGAATCACTCTTTTAAATATACCAACTATACAAGGAAGAGACCAACTGAATGCACTAGTCAAACACTTCAATATTATTTAAAACTTCTATTCCACAATGAAGGACGTAGGAAGAATGTGACGTGTCTTTTCATATGATAACATCAAATTTATACTTATATTGAGAATATTATAATGATATATCAAGCATGAATCTTTCTTTATATATCATAATAGGATTGGATTTATTAATTCATAGTATGAGGATATGGTTTCTTTTTGCAATGTGTGATTTGCAAAAAAAGTATTGCAAGTTTGTAAATAGTTGAAAATATTCGAAATACAAGGTTTTCATGCTCTAATATTTGTATAGGGATAAAGCTACTCCTTGCAATAGATTGTATTATCTATTTATTATATTTTAGCGTTTCAGTTGTATAGATAATATCTATAGATATTATGGATATCAAACAAGGTGAAAAAAATTTAACTTTGTATTTGGCTATTACTTGACTTGTAGGGTACTAAATTCACCCGAATACAAGACAGAAATTTGCAATGTTTTTGATTGCTTGTGAAAAGTATATTAACGTACGCTAAGGGCTTTACTGCGTCATACAGAGTATTACTTAATCTTATAAATAACCCATGGCTTTAGATAGGACATACTAGTTTTCTGAAAGCAAATATAAATCATAAATAACATACATGGTGTTCCTCTCTTTCGATGATGAATGATGTCGCATATATAAATAAAAAAGTGTTTACATTTCTATAATACAATTATCGATCTATATTAAGCACTGAAATTGGTTTATGATGCAAGGATGATAAATGCAAGTATGTGCGACAGCTTTCAAAACATATTATATATTATATTTAACATAACTTACATGGTACATCGTTTTCTTGCTCGTAATAGTCTATAATAAATATAAAACGATGAAAGACACTCAGTGCTTATAATTTCAAAATTTATGTTATAGAAAGTTGTAGGAACTTATGTTTCTTTATTATCAGAGCTTAAACCTTCCTGTATTAGGATGGCGAGTAGTTATTTTTCGTCTTGTATTCGAGAGAATTTGATATGTAAATAATTTCTTTTAAGACTCATTAAATATCAATGTTTCAAATGCAGGGTGGTGGTTAAAGTGTTTATTCGGACCATTATTCTTCTAAAGTGAATCGAGGTTTAGATAACCACCCTGTATTTTTTTTTTTTTCTTTGGAAGCTTATCCTACAGTACAACAAGCATAGTTGCGTACCCAGAATATACATGGTCCCTTTATTAACTGTAGGATGTTGCACCATGTCCGAGATGTGCTATGTCGGCTGTCCATAAAGTTTCGATCCATTTTCGTTAAAACGCAATTAATTTTAGTTTTTTCTTTGGATATCGTTAACTAGTTAAAACATGTTAAGACAAGGGGAGAGCTACTGTTCATTCAAAGATTACCATATGAGCCTGATTTTATGTAAATTTACCAGACCTGGACATACAAAGGCGAATATTTGATTTCTTGCCGTGGGCTTGGTGTGTCGCGTAGCATGATTTCAGAAAAGTAATGTTTTATTTTGAAAAACGTGCGTATCATATTCATCCGTTACACAAATTTGAAAAGGATCATACAGTAAGGCAAGCTATGCATTATGATCTTAAACGTAGAAGTTATGAAAATGTAATTATTAACACTTCGTTCAGCGATGAAGCTATATTTCATATCCGCGGTCATGTTAACGGACATTATTGCCAAATATGAAAAGATGGGTAACAATAAATGATTTTGGGAATACATATTTCGATATGTTATAATTTTTGAAAGATGGAATTTGTTATACCGCTGTATTTCAGTAGGATGAGGCACTTTCCTGTTTAGCAATCGTTGTTCGAGATTATGGAAGGCTTGAAGAAAGCTTTTCCTGGTAGATTAAGATAAGGAGACCGCAAAGATTATCAGGTAGCATGCTCACCCAAATTGATGCCCTTAAATTTCTTCGCTTGAGGATTTATCAAGCTTAAACATTATCGTATGATAGTCAATGACTTCCAACACCCTGAAAATCGAATTAAATATGCACTTGATAGAATTACAGCGGATTTGTTAGACAACATTTTAGAGTTACAACAGAATGTTGGGAGCAATGCTTTGAACTGTAATAATGTTAAATTGTTAAATGTGATGTCGGATTGTAATGTATTATGTTATAAATTTCATTGTAGCTAATAGAATCTTCTTTTTTGACAATTTTATGTTTTTTATCAAAACGGATTGGAACTTTATCTGCACCCTGTATTTTAACTAGTAATCGTACAATTGAAATGAGTATTTTTTTGACTTCTCTAAATTAGGATACATAAATGTGAAAAGCATAGTTTATAAAGAGAAAAGTGTACTGTATTCAAAAGTATATAAGCTACCATTTGAAAAGTATATAAAGTTTGGAATGATATAAACATACAGAAATTACTACATTGCTTATCTGTTGATTAAGAAACACATATACTATTTAAATAGAAATTATGAAACATCTCTTGTAATGTACAATCAACGTACCGATAAGCTTGAAAGGATCAATATACATGTATACATATATTTTCAAATTCATTTTCCAATTGCATCTGATCGATACTGGGATGTATCGATCTTTGTGATTACGCTTTATTGGCAGTGTTTACTCCACGTCATCCTTTAAGCAGTTCAATAGAATCTCCCAAATGGGAAACATTAAAATAATGGATAATATGCTTATCAGATTTCGTGATTTACTGGTGCTTTTTACAAACCAGTGGTAAAATACGATAGATTCATAATGATGGCATTGGTATAATAATAGTAATAATGGTAATAAAATCAATGACGAAAATGACGATAATAATTATTCTACTTACAGATAATGACACAGTCCTAATTCACATAGAATTTGTTGGAATTTGTTAGAGTTGTTCTGGATAACTGCTTAAAGTTGTTATAGAGTACAAGGTAGTAAATAATTCCATTGGTTATAGAATGGCAACTTTCACTTATCTCTTCATTGCGTCTGATGTGAATATTTGGCACATAATTATTATTCGCATTTCCGCCCGCCCAAAACTACGTACATACCCGACATTCGTATCGCGGAATAGGGAAAACAAGGGGCAACATTTTTGCTCTTCCAAACTATAAATAAGACTGAGTTCAAGACCAATTTGTCGTTCTGTATCGATTCAAATTCTATGTATTGTACACCGTATATAGAAAATCGGTCGTGTATCAAAGTAATATAAGTTTATAATGTCAAAATCAGCGGTAACCCATCGATTGAACCAATTTCAGTGACTTTGCTCACGTGTCTACACAGAGAAGGAATGGAGAAGTTATCGGTTTAAATCTTGTTGCTTCAGTTTTCTGTTCGGCACATGCCTTACTTTATATCGGCCCGTGTTTTCAAAGTCAATGCTCGAAAGACGTTGACGATTGCAGGATGAGGTGGGTTAAGGAGCGCAAGGGTGGGTCAGTTGGTGTTTTGTTTGTTGGAGCGAAGGCGGGCCAATCCTGAACGCTCACCCTCCTCCTCATCTGATGTACATGGTGGTGCACCACCGACTGCACCGCGTGATGAAGTTGCTTTCATCAGTTCTTGGTCTGGCCCATTTCGGTGCTCGTACAACAGAATATTCAATGTTTCCTCATAAATACGGGCTTCGGGAAACTCAACCTGAATACAATAAGGTGAATATTGTATTCTTCAGTTGGCAAGCATAATGCAACTGCATTGTGGTATTCATCATTTTCGACACTCAGATTTTCTTTGCATTGGGTTAAACTAGATAGAAAAAAAATAATTTTTGCTCACCTTTGTGTGTTTCTTATCTGTCGTATACACAATCGAATGACAACAGACTTCTGCAATTTTACGCCCATGACCATAAAATGTCCAACAGCATATCTCACTAGAGCCAATGACATCTTTTATAAATAATACTCTGCCACTGAATCTGAGCGACATTTTGTCAAACAACTCTATATTCTTCAGTAGATTGTCATCCGATGTACTGCAAAGACAAAACATTTATATATATTTACATCCTGCTGGAGCATGTACATATACGTATAAGTAGATAGTATTACCTTGTATATGAATACTTATTATTGTGTCTATTAATGAGCAATTTCACTACTGGTTTGGTAGTGCTACTGATCAGCAACTGCTCCTCTCTTTGGGAAGTAATGAGCGGCACCCTACAGATGGGTTCCGCCTCCCGCTCTTTATGCAGGAGCGCTTGCTCGCACGACTCTGCCAGTTCGCTGATGCAATAGTACTTTGCCTCTGCTAAAAGTTCTGCCATATCCTTTGTACTCTCGGGCAAAGGGACAGAACCGTCCCTCAGAAAGTTCAGGATTGTCCCAAAATGTTTTCCGGAACGATCAATTAATATCCAACCTATAGAATATAGAAAACATGTTGTAAAAACAATGGCCACGAGTGTCTTCTACGAATCTACAATTCATTGCAGTGAAATAATTTGTCGTTAACAGTATATTAAAAGATGGGTTCTTGCTGAACCAGCGTAGGTTTTGCAGAATTGTACAGCCCGACACTCAAATTGATTGTCTCACCTTCAGAATCTGTAAGGACCTCCATGCGGCCACTGAACATTGCACGTAACATAGTATCATGTTTTTGCAGTGTACCTAATGTGGTGTAGTGCAATGATCCGCCGACATTTAGCTTAACGTATTCTGAAGGATACTTAATTCCCGCTTTCTGATCCCCGGACATAACGAAGGATCGGTGCCGGGCGTCCGTACAAAGGTGATCAACGATCGTCACGTTGACACCGTAACGTATAAATTTTGTCAGGTGTCAAATCCAAAATTCGATAGAGAAACAACGGGATGCTGATACGACACTTGATTGACGACGCGGCCGATTAATAACGTTGCACGATACGATACTTTTTACGACACGACAATTGACCACATCTTGATCGAGTCTTATCGAGAATTACAATCAGCACGAGCCACTGAATTTTTACGCGTTGTACCTTAAGAAGAGTACACCCTCCTATCGTACCCCCATTTTGGTGAGTGAGTGACTAGCGCGAAGAAGCTCGACGAGGGGAACCAGGAAATTGGCGCATGCGCACACCTCCTGAACGACCGTTTGTTTATTTGAGAAAATGGCCGACTCCCTGGCCAAGTATGGCATTTACATCGATGATTTATGCAAAATACGTGTATTGGAGCCGGAGGTGGCAGTTCAGACGGACAAACTTAAAGAGGAATGTCAGGGTTTCGTGTCGAGTAAGTGATCGGACGGATATGTCGGATCTCTCCTCCATAAATGCACATATCTCTGCACAAGATTCTCTTGCATCGCCAAATGAGCGATTCGGGTCTCACGCCATTGCACTTACCTCCGTTATTTACCGGTTTATCGGCGTTTGGGCTTTTTCTATTGAAATTCGACGGTAAACAAATGCATGACACTCGATCACTGGTGGTAATCACTGCCATCTACATGTCCAGAGTCCGAAACCAGCCAGCATCATCGTGCGGTGAAAACTGCATTCCGAATATCCTCCGCCTACGGAAGCGGAACGCAGCTTCTCATGCTTTTTTTTTCTTCGTCATTCATCGTAGATTTTAAGTTCCGTTCATTGTAAGATTCAGCTTTAAAATTAGCACGGATAGGAGAACCGAATTCCTGAATTTCTATTTGGATTACATATATATACACGTCTACATAAATAACGTTTTCTACATAATGCAAGAACGGAACACTTTTAAGAATAATCGTACACATCGATTTATGGTTGATACCTTCACAGTAATGCACCGATATAGAAAATAAATTAACAATTGATATAAGTTATGGTGAAGAATTAAATATCGTTTGTAGCAGCACGATGTGATATTCTGCGATGAGATTTTATTTTTGTTGCATAGCACTGTTTCTTCTTCCTTTTTGGGCACTCTGAGAATTACAGTTACGATCTTGCAGTGGTATTTGCTTATATTGATGTGGAAGATGGACGAGGTATTTTCTTTTTTAGAGATCACCGAATTTCAAATGAACTCGGATGAATTTATCAAAATAATGGATAGCTTGGCGAATGAGGTCGAAAGAGAAAAAATGAAAACGATCGGCGCACGAAATTTGCTACGGTCCGTTGCTAAACAGAGAGATGCCCAGAAGCAGCAAATACAGGTTGAAGCAATTACAAAAAAAATAGCAAAACTTCTGTTCTAATAATTCATATTGTATACGTATCCAAACAACCCACGAATAATAGTTAAAGTTTTATCTCGTTGTTATCACGTACTGTCAGTTGAGTCAAGTAACATAGTTGAAGATATGTTTATGTTTTCTTTATCAAAATTACCATTTCGATTAGTAATCATTTGTTGTGCGTGAATAACAATATGTGGACATTATGATGTCAAAAATCGTAATAATCCATTATTAACGAAACATTAATTTGCATAGAAACAATTTCACAATCCGTGTTATTATTTTTTCGCCACTTTTAGGCTCTGATTCTCGAAAAGTCGTTGGAGCTCGAACGTCTACGAATACAATACGAATCGTTAAAGAAAATCGAAATGGAACAAACGGAAATTATAGAAAATTTAACGGTGAATTGAGGATGAAACGAGTGCTAAGTCACCTTTGATCGTCCACCGAGTCGGAATGCATAAAAGCTGGGGGAAAAATCGAAGAAATATCGAGGATGATTCGAATGACATGTATTATGAAACAAGATATTATACATAGGTTTATGACGAAGTTTGCAGCTAAGACAGTATTCGAGGTTCAAACCCTTCTTAATGAGACGGCGTCGAATATACATACATGTTGTGAAGGTTGTCAACCCCTGAATTGGAAAGGCACATCATTAATTCTGAATGATACTAGGTACCGCGTCCAGTATCCGTATGCTACTGTTCAACTCGTCAACGGTGTTCTCTCTCTCTCCCTCTCTTTTTTTTTTTTTATAAAAGTTGCGATTGCTTTTGCATTTAGGTGTAAATAGTATTCTTTTATAATTACTGCCTACTAACAGCCGCAATTACATGTGAGCATTGGTAGAAGATAACGATAAAAATGTTCAAGTATCCGTAAGACACCACAGGTAATCAATATGCATCGATGATCCATCTAACGGCTACATTACTACGTTAGAATTTAGAACATATTCTCTATAGCGGAAAGGCTTATGCACTACCGCACGATTTACCCCTTGTAAGGGCAATACTGCCTTGGATGATTAAAATCGTGCGCCCGTAAAAAGGAAAAAAAAAAAAGAGCGATAAAGCGTTACTGATACATTTCACTCAGTAAGATCGTTGCTTATGTACGTTAATGCGTGTCAAGTGTGTGGTGGAAAAAGAAAAAGTTAGGTGGTGAGAAAGGTACCCGCAAGTTTATGATGCCATGAACAGTCGTACGATCGAAACGGGAGATTCATCCCCGGGAAAGAAAAAGGGCGTGCTCTGATTCTCCCACCGCATGTTAATTCCATAATTCTCAACGGGTATCCTTCCGATCTTCTTGAATAAAATAAATAAATGTATAATAACCATTCCCATCCTCTCTCGTGCATTTCTTGGCTTGATCTACTGTTTCGGATGTTGACTCTGTTCTTACGTTTTTACAAATTCACAAAAACGTCTCCGATGTTGCGTGCAAACTTCAGAACAGATTCAGATCGTCGGGAATAGAATAGCACGTAGTACGATGCGCATCGTGTTTTACGCTACTGTTAATGGATGATCACAAATTGGTAACGCGCAATACGCAATCGTCATAATTACATAATACAGTTTACACATTTTAAGACTACTCGCACACCCATCCATTCAACCACTATACCCAGGGATTCAAAAATAAACTTTATTTCGTACAAATAAGAAATGGTGTCGTGTTGAATTACAAATATAAATCCTATAGTCTAAATTTATAAATATGTACAATTACATACCTACTATGGATGTAACCTAGAAACTCAAGGAGTATACTTCATAAATGTAGGCGGAGCAAATGGGATGATATGCACTTAGAGTGGCTTTTGCGCGAAATAGGGAATATCAAAAAATTCTGGGATGGCGGCGACAAGTAATCCAAACACGTAAAAGTCAGTTTTGAGGAAATGCAGTGTAATACTAGAGACTACTGTATTATGTTATTTGTGGAATCTTACGAGGTTTTGACCTACAAGATGATCTTGGATGATTTTTAAGTCTTAGAAACGCGCGTAACGCGTCATGTAATAATCATAGAAAGTGGACTTCATAAAACGTTTAGTGGCATAAGATGATAAGTAAATCTACGTAATTCTTTAATCATTACGTTCGGTTATGTCAGAGTAACTTCGCAAATTTTGTACGTCATGCGGTAAAAATGTTTAGCCCGTACAATACGCTACATGGTGCAATGTGGGGGTGCGTGAATGTAATTTCGAATTTCAGTCAGTTTCCTCGATCATAAATAACGGTAATAAATAAAATCGTTGATCCTCTCCTCTCGTTGCATAACGCATAGTGCTAAGACACGAGCAGCGGAATATCATCCTCATATGCTCCAATGGTTCAGTCTGTCACCAATAGCCAGCACTAACATACTTTACACATTATTTGAAGTAACTGTATGACCACCATCGCGTATCCGTTTTAAATTCACAGTTGTACAGAATTACATAATTTTACATAAATTCACATTCACTCATCTGCTTCCAGAGATCAGTTCATAGCATCTAATTCGTGTCACACATCGTCGCCTCTGCCTTAGTACGTTTGCAGGACTGAATCGCGTTTTCGCCCGTGACGCAGTCGTTATGCCCTTCTGTAGGTGCGCTCGGCGAGAGCGATCTCTTCTTCGCCACGCAGACCGGCGTATCACTGTTTGCTGATGCATCCGAAGGTGATTTGAATCGCACGATTACGGCGGTCATATTGTCGCACCCTGTGCCGTCACCATAGGCATCAGGTGCGAGACAATGATCAAACAGCTGTAACATACGAGATATTTTTGAAAATGCTTTAAAAACAGAGCCTCTATAAAGATGCACATGCATGGCTCGTCTTCGTACCTCCTCGCAGATCTTCGAAAGATTATCATAATTCTGTGCCAAGCGTGTGCGAACGAATTGTATCACGTCCTGACTCGACATGAAGTTCCAGATACCGTCGCAGGCCAGTACCATGAACTCGTCCTTTTCTGGTTCTATGGTGACGTGCCTGATATCGGGAAGTGCGGAAATCATTTGCTCCTGAGGCGGCAAACCTGTATTCTGTTTATACGCGTGATCCCCGAGTGCCCTTGAAAGATTAAGACCACCGTTCACTCTACCATCCGTTGTCACTTTTCCCCCTGCCTTTATGATACGATCCATTTCAGGCTTGTCCTCTGGTTTATGATCCAAGCTAAGCTCGAGAGCTTGTCCATCACGGCACAAGACACAACGAGAATCTCCTGCATTCGCCACGTACAGCTCATTGTCTTTTAATATAGCTACGACCGCAGTACAACCACTGTCCGAACCAGGCTGAAAGAAGTAAATAAGATATTTATGTGGTAGACGAGTAGATTGTATTTTTTTCTAGAAATTTATTAGACACGCTTATACTTTACCTGTCCCATGTTCATCATAAGATCATCGTTATCTTCATCATCTGCGTCATCATCGCCATCCTCATCATCCTTATCTTCATCACTTTCATCCTCGTCGACATCTTCAGTGTCATCTTCGTCGCTAAAACCATATTGTTCGGGTACATCGATCGACAGGTAAACGAGTATTATTATGTAAAAGTAACAGAATGTACGTTATAGTCAATATACCTTTCGGCCACTCCATCAAAGTTTACATCATTCTCATCGTCGTCGTCATCTTCCTCAGAATCCTCGTCATCTTTTTTTAAGAGACTTTGATACAAATCAACGGGTTGGATTCTTCGACGACCGGTACTGCTTATGCGTTCTTGCTGTCCTGCATCGCCATTTTCTACGGGCGTACAGGAGCTGCTAGATACGTTATCACCCCCGCTCTTACTGCTGTCCGCGTCCCCAATCCGTTTTGACTCTGCACCGTTCACTTCTACCTCGTTAATGTTAGATTCCGGGCATATGTTTTTACCAGGACTGGAGACCTTTTCATTAACATCCTCGGAGCTGTCCGGCATGTCCGCTGACTTTGTAGGTTCGACGTCTGCCGTTGATCCAACTGGTGGCGATGCACGTGCATTTCCATTGCTCGTCGTTGAATCAAGAACTTGTTCCGCCTCACTGCTCCCAGGGCACTCGGACTCTTTTCTTTCCATCGTACTGGCAAAAGTTGATCCACAGGGTTGACTGGAACTACTGACGTCGGTCTCGTTTGTGTTCCAGGAGGATGAAGAAGACGATGAGCATCCTGCACCAGATGACGAACAACTTGCTTTTTCCCTCCCTCTGCGACCGCGTAAATAAGGGCTCGCGGAGCATGCTCGTTTGCCGCATTTTTCATTTTTCAGATTTTTTATGAGAGGATTAGTTACATCCGACTGATACTTCGCCATTACTTCTTCCAATGGCATTGTTGCCTCCATACATAGATTATTAACATTTTCTTCCTCATCTACGCGCAACGCAATGTACGAAGACAACTTTATTAAATGCTTCATCAGAAAGGTAACAAAACGGTACAAACTATTAACCGTAAAGCGGATAAAAAATATACTCGTCTCTATAGTCGTATATCCCAAAATAATGCATATCTCCAATAGAAAAATAAACGCACCAGATTCGACCAAATCATCTTCTTTTTTGTCCGAATTCGATGTCCCTGCAAGTTCTTTGAGGATACCGACGACATCGGGCTTCGCGAGTGTCGCATCAAAACCCAGAAAGGCATCGATCAATGCTTGCCTAATGTCTCCTCTTTTGTACGCTTCCGTTTCTTTGATAAAGTCCGGAAGATTGTGCGCGCAATACATCGCAACCTCATGTCCACCATGGCCATCGTAAACGGCGAATAAGGAAACATTTTCATCAAAATCTATGCAACAGTTGTGTGCATCCTATAAATAAATAATTTACATATGTATATGGCTCAGTTCAACAAACCTAACATATATGCATACTTTACAGCGCCGTACAGTAAAGATTTATCGTTATGGATACTCGTATACATTAACCATACATTCCTAATATCGTATTTCAGTTTTTCCACCAGTACTTTACGCGTAAGAGCGATGCTACGCGAAGAACTCACAGAACCACCAATAAAACCAAAGACTTTCTTGTGTCACGGAAAGAAGTATTGTTACAGTTAGTGCATTATGCGTAACGAGTTCTTTCTCGAGTTAATTATATGCAAAAGCCAATAATCAGTTCTACGTGAATCTTATCGCCGAGGATGTCATCGTCACCGAGGCACGTCCATGCATTGTCAACAATGTGCGAATCACGGCGAGGAACTTCAACACCGCGAATTCACAAACGTTGACTCGCGGATCCCGGCGGAGGTGTGGGTCCCAGTGCAAACAATGTATGCAGCTGTGTCGCTGGGCATTCTCGTGGGACCAACGGGGCACGGAGGTGCTAATCGAGCGAAAAGGCCACCTCAAAATCGGTCGGTTTCACGGCCGTGGTACCGTCGTGCTAGCGTACGCACGCCGGCCGTTGAACATTCCCGTTGGATTGGTCGCAGCATTTTATACGGCCGGGAATCGAACATTCTGAATTTCGCGCTCCGGGGCATAGGTGGGCATTCCACGGAATTACAATGCGGCGGGTATGTCGTAATAACCTGCCGGGGCGTCGTGCCGGCAAACCGTTCGCCGACCGAGACGAAACTGGGTAACGGTGCAGTGGCCGCTCGAGGGTTTTTAGCTTACCTCTTGATTAGTTCGCCAGCCTTGCATGGTACTCGCGCCGAACGCTACGTTCTTCCCCACCTTGTCGCTCGAGACCTTCTTCGTGATCGGCTCCGACAAGTACGCACCCATTTTTCCCTCGGATCGACGGCCGTTCTGTCGATTACTCGGCGTCCGCGTAATATCACAATATCTGGCACAAAATACTATTCGCAAGCGCGGCGCACAGTCGTTAACTAGCCCCCATGACCGGTTTGGGTTTCTGTTTTCACTGCGCCACCTGCGCCACCTAGACCGCCACTTTTACCACATGCGCGCACGTTTTCGCGCCAAAGTTTGGACGGCGATTTCGAGCTGTGACGGGAATTTTGTCGCGGTCGTTTAATTCTGTTTGTTGCGTACGTTGGGTGAAAGAATTCTGTCGTTTTTAGTATCTGTATGACTGTGCGTGATTTTAACTATCTGAAATCCATCGAAATGTCTTTCGATTTCTGTCACATCTCTGGCCATAATCTCTTGAAAGTTTTGAACAAGGATATGAAAATCAACTGTTGTTGGGTGAGTCTGGCGCATCAATTCTATATATTTAAAGTTATGTTTAAGCTAGCACAGCTGCTGTTATGTATTCGACGTGATATTTATTCTCTGATTAAACACAGAGACCTTTATTTCGAGTGTAAAAGCAAGTTAACACTTTATAAAATCCCGTATGAAATTTTTTGTGCCGTAAGTTAGTATCGAGTCGAATATTAGCGGTCAAATATTGCATTGAGAGTGTTCTATTAGAAAAAAAATTCTGTAATATATATACGTCGTATAAAACATAAATGATGTATCCTGCATAAGAAAGTGTAACCTTTGATCGTATAAATGCGTACATCATACGGCTGAGTAGAAATGAAGAAATGATGAGGGGTCGTCGGACGAAATGTACAACGTTCTTTTTTTCGACGGACCGAGTTATTGTGGGTGATAAAAGTTACAATATAGATAAAAAAAAAAGCAATATGTATAAAAGCATACGGATCGGAATTTTGATAATAGTCAGTTCGAAAAGCTCTCAGTACCTGTCTAGCAATGAAACGTACACCATCAGATAATTTCTTATTCAAATCAAATTCAACGAGTGCGTACAAGGAGATTTTTGAAAATTATGACATTTCTGACTTAGATATTTTTGTTTGTTTATTTCTTTCTTTCTTGAATTAATTTCGACACCAACCGTTAAGGTTATTTGGCCAAGGACCTACTCTATTTTTAAGATGGATTCCGAACATCGTAGCTACAGTATACATATTCTATCGAAAGAAAAGGAGGTGATAGGCGGGATTCGAATTCGATCTCCCGTATGGAAGTCTGAACCTCTATCTTGTACCATCCTAGCTCTCATTTTTTATAACAAGAACGAGTATGTATCACAATTTACTGCACAAAGTCAACGTACATAGTCGCAAACGTCGAATAATTATTTCTGATAAAGAATTTTTTTCAGATAACATTTTTTCAGTGCATGAAATTTTTATAATCGGTTATTAAAAAAAAAATTTGGTATGCGACTATATAAACGTTAGTATTATTATTTAGCAGCGGCGATATATCTTTTGATCGAATTAAAAATTCCACAGCTCGTTTCGCAAAGTTCTTTTATTTATAATAGACATTCACGCCACGTTGAAATCCCACTTGACTCGCATGGCTAATTAAAAAGTAATTGTATTCGTATTTTCCTTTCGTAATACTTTGCGCGCTGCGTACCAGTTCTCCGTGTATACAAGGTAGCGAAAGAGTTAATCCCGTGGTTGATGAGAATTTTCGCGGCCGACAATGAAATCCGGTGTGGCGTTAAAGCTGCATATTTTATTCCCCTTCGTAATCATCGGTATCCCCTGGGAAACGCGGCGGTTTCTCTGCGGTCCGGATCCTCAAACTCGTAATATCGATTATTTATATGCTGCTAACGCAACGGCAAAAGGGACAAATTTCATCGTTCGACCCTGAAACTCATTAAAAACCGCGTGTCGTTAAAGATGCAGAGATTTGGGAAGAACATATAGATTCTCATTTTTGAAGTTGATGATCAAAAAGTTGATAATATTCTTGTTCGAGTGCGTACGAGTATTTTCTATTTTATAATCAATTCCAACAAAGTAATGTACAAATTTAGTATAGGAAAGTACTGTAAAAATCGCAGAACAAATATTATTTGCTGAAAAGTTAACGTTTTAAGTATTTATGTTTACGCAAGCAATGGCCCTGGACGAGTTTAATGCAAAGGCGAATAGCGAGTAAAAAAAGACACCTTGCGTAATATTCTCAGTCTTGCATTCTTACTCCTTATATTATATTTCGGATGTACGCAAGAATCGTACTGCTATTTTGAATACAAATGATAATGGTATGCATCTACCGCTATTGCGGGATATCTAAACTTTCTTCCTAGATATCGCTGTACCTTCCTTAATCCACTGTGCCTCCTATTCTATTCTTTTCCTGAAATCAACATTGTTTACGTACATGGTTTCCTGCTACCATTATCGGCAGGAATGTATTACAGTTCTCTGCTAATTAATTTTACAAAAAACTATGGATTTTTACACAGTACCTCATATACCTAATATTGTTTGGATATAGTTAATTCCGATATTGTTTGTCCTATCGAAGCATTTTGGTATATTAATCGAATGCTTGATAGGCATCGCAGCCATGAGTGTTTTTCATTCTTGTTACACCCCTCGTTATTTTTGCCTACCTATTCGTCTTCAATGAAAATATACGAATGCCGAAGAGTAATCAGCAATTTATCAATACGTCGCGTCTGGTATCATTAGATTATCTAAGGTCTACAATCGCATTGTCTCAGGTATAGATAGGTCACGATCAGGGGGACGAAGGGATATCGGGTGTCTCGGCTGGGTAGGATTCGCTTTACAGTAGATTAATTTAGGTTGCCTATCCTAATGAACGCATTAATGATGGGTCTGTATATATCTTGAATTTGCATCAAGCAGTCAAGGTTCTATTTATGTTCTAGCATTAATTTTAAGTAAGCGACTTTGATATCAGGGCTAATGGGGGCGGTGTATGGAAATTCCGAATCGCCGGTGTATTAAATTGAACTTGATTCAAACAATGGGAGATTGTCCTGGCTTTTTAAACGTGATATGGAACAAAAGCGAAATTATACGATATGGAATACATTATTGTTATTCAGAGTGTACAGTTCCGGTCTATTTCCTGACTTGCGCCATATTGCTCGCAGATAATGTATCATACGAAGTGTCGCTCCATTAATCATGACTAAATTCATAGAATAAAGAACGATTAGCCAAAATTAGAATGAATGTAAATAGGAACTAATAAATCGAGGACATTATATGGACAGGGTTTGGCAGCTGATTAGTAGCTTAAAGCAATTATTAAAGTAGAAACTATACTTCGTTATCGTTTCTTTATGCGCAAACGTACGACACATCAATACGATCTATCTTCCATAATTACGTTCTCAATGATCCGCGCTGTAATAGCCACAAGTATCGTACAATACAAAGGATAGTTTTATTAACCATAATCATACTCCTAGGATACAATTCAGCCAATAAAAATCAATAGAAATAAAAATAAGCCTTACTATTAACGTGACATCGTACATATACAGTATCCCAAAGACACCCGATGAGATCCATTCCATTTACATTTCAAAATCACGAGGCAACCAGTCCCTTCTTCCTGTAGAAAACTTTCTTGCATAAGTTCCGATCCTCCAATTGGATGGACAAATGGTCGATGTTCGCGAGTAATCCGTGATTTCTGCTTCATACGCTCAACGTGCAATACCTGGCGTATCCTTGTTCTTCTTCGATTCATTCTCGACATCGACCGTTAAGGTCGTTTGGTCTAGGACACACCGTTTAATGTGGATTCCAAACGGGCAGAGCTACAGTATACATACAGCATAGAAAGCGCATCATTGTCATCCAGGTTGTGCAATAGCTACGTACTACTTGATGACCTGCGCGGTGATGCTCGCAGGTACGGCGGGATCCGGGGAATGGCGCGCTGGGAGTCGCGGTTGGGGGATCGGGGAGGATGGGATTGTGTGTTGCGTAGTGGTCGCCGTTTATCGATTCGCGCTGCCGTGAGGAATGAAGTTGCTGCTGCTGCCCGTAGCGCATCGCTACCCACGTATCTACGGGGCAGCGCATACGGGCACTACCGTGGAGCGCAAAAAAGGTCCGCGTAGGAGACACGCTCACGCGGTCAACGGAGGCTTGGCTTTCCACGTCGAAAATCTGCGTCAGAATTCCGGGCAATGCGTCTCGATAATTGGCTGCGCGACGCGTGGCTCCGCGCGCTCAAAGCCGATTGTAAATAGCAAATTGGAACTACATATAAGCGACGATGTGTAATCGTTTATATGTAAAATCGATTGTACGTATGGTGGCGTGGTAGATAGAAGCATCGACTTTCGCGTGAAAGATCTGAGATCAAATCGCACTTGATCGCGATAATGTAGAACACGATTTAATATTGTAATTCGGATCCTCGGCTAATCAGTCGTGTAGGACACCCCGAATAGTCAAGAATATAGGTATAACAATTACGATGGAGGGGTATTCTTCCACGTGGAAGATCCCAGTTTAAATCACTTCTGGATGATTTCCACGTGAGATATACGCTCTGCAGACTACGTAGCTCAGGATGAAGTTTAAATTAGTATTTTCCTAGGCTGATCAGTTTTAGCGCTCGATACGAAAAATTAATTGAATAAACATGCTTATTAATGATAAAGTAAAAAGTAATAAATAAATATAGTAATTAGGTAGTCGTGACGCTGGATGAATCAGCCGTTCTTAGCGGCGCCAGGTTGTCATCGACCCCCTAACTGCGGGACCGATGACGACAGAATGACAATGATCGCTACCGGGTTACGTAATGCAAGGCAAGGGCGACGCGCGCGTGCCAAGCTGTCCGTACAATGGCGTGGTAGATGGAGGTCTAGTCTCGCATTCTGAAGGTCCACAGTTCGATCCATGCCCCTGCGCTTCCTCGTGCCATAGCGCACATTACGAGCGTTGGTCAAAGAGTCGAATCTCGGCTGTATAACCACGCGATTCAATATGCCGCAAACGTGCAAACAAGCAACATCTGCGATACTGCCTTTCGACGAGCCAAATTGTGTTGCTACACGTTTGGAGGAGCAATGATTCATGACGCAGAATTGAGCTAAGGCCAACGTGCGTACTGAATGATCGCCAAAAATGTCTGTATCTGGTACAGGAAGCTGTACGTACGATAACGATATACGATAAGGCGCTATCGTTTTTCTTGAAATTTGCATTTTCAGTAGACTCTGACACGATCTTTAGGATCGATTAAGAGGGAGGTCCCCGGATTATAAGATCGTGTTGTACTGTACGTTAGTTACAGTTTATCGAGCAACCTGGCGATAAATACGGTCACCCCTGTTTTTTTTTTCAAGACGCGGGTCTTTTTTTAGTACGCGTTTAGGTACTCTGTTTTTGTAAGTTGAAATACATGAAATTACCTATAAAGTACGATATGGGTTCGTGACGTATGTAATAAGTACAGTGGTTTGCGCGTGACATGCGAGGTTCGTGAGCGTTAGCCGGGACAGTAAAATTACTGGCCGAATTATTCTCGTTTTACTCGGTCAAAGAGGTAAAGGCTGAACTTGTGCCGGTAGGTATAGCTTCGCAAAACGATGATTGCACGCTGATTTTTGCCCCTACTGCTTGTACAAATATGGATCCTAAAAAGCGAGAGGTAGAGGGAGGCCAGTAAAGCAAACATTTTCAAAAACCGATTGGCGACTTTCCGGAAAACACGCTTGGTTAAATCTCGATTTTGCTAAGAGCCTTCTAATTATGCTTTAAAAAATTACAGGAATTACGAACGCGACATATTGTAGGGTCTATTAAAAAAAAATGTTTTCTTTTGAGCGCAGATAATTTTGTATCCTTTTCACCGATAATTTTGTATCGCTCACATTGAAAGTAACTGTATTCAAGATAAATACAACCGAATGCAACTCGCTCATTCTCTTACGACTTTCAAAACAAACTCTCCTCTCCTGTTTACAAGACTGGATCTCCCGTTTCCGTCCTTCGACCTTCCGGTACTCTATTAAAAGCAATCGCCACTTTAGCTTCTCGTTCCTATCGCGAACGTAGGCGTCTCAAAGTCATTGTCTTATTCGCCTGTGTTGTTCCAAAATGCGTCCCAACGTGCGTTGGTGCTTGCATTAAATTTCGGGCGAAAACTAACGAGAGTTTTGACAAAGGCTCGTCGTAACGGACAATGTTTTACATTATCTCCGCGGGTTCGTTATTGTCGAAATGCAAACTAGGTTCCAAGCAACATCACATTATTAGATTGTTCACAGCCGTGCGAGAATCGCGTTTAACGCTTGATCCTGTACATGAAACTATCATGGAATCGGACTGCGTTCGGTGTATAGAATTGCCCCTAAACGAGGTTAATGTATTATACTGTTTACACCCAAATGAGATCCCAGTTTGAATATTATGTATGAGCAATCTGTAGCCCCCGGCCCGTGAAATTATTGTACGGGAAAACCTGTGCATCGGCTTAAGAATTATTACGATAGGAGCACGCGAGGATATGTCAGATAAACCAATTGGCGAAGCGATGTATTTTCATTTACCTGCGCCGCCGTACGAAGGTAATCACGGTAATGGTGTGTCGATGAAAATCATCGCGTGCAGGAGTCGACTATCGGTAAAAGTGATATGCCAATTCAGTCGTACGGTAGAGGCTATGTATTCAGACCTATCTGAAAAATCGTGAGGGACAAATCGCGGAGTGGATCATCGGCCGATTAGATTATCTAACGTTATTCGATAATTGTACGGTGATATTTAATGCTTTTGACGATACATGCTACTATCGGGATGGGTTTAAACGTAAGTTCAAAACGTGGCGTCACTGGGAGGAACGAAACCATTTTGTCATGTGAAAAATGTCAGCGTCTATGTACACACCGAGGCAGTTCAAAAATGTAATTAAAGTTTTACGACCTTCCTATCTGTACGAATATGGAGGATGTGTGCAACTCACAATCCTCCTGTAATCGTAAGTTAATAATTCATACAGTACGTTGCCTGCATACCGGCTGAAGTATCCCTCGTAGGGGGGTGCATGGCCTGGTTATGTGAAATGTTTATACGCGAGGATCTTGGAACTGTAACGTGCTGAGAAAGACGATTGTTATTCGAAAAATGTTTGAACATCCACGAGTAACGAGTACAATAATTTATTTATCTACATATAATATACGTATAAGTCAATGTAGGATATGTAATCCTGTAGGTTTTGCATCCGATCGGATGCAATGTTCGTTAAAATACAATTTATCGTATGTTTGATATTAGCTTTACTTTTCGAATTGCCTACAAAGTCGCGTTGTTTCGATAACATGTAAGTATAGTACATTTTTACATCAAGAATAAAATTACCTTGGATATTTTAAAATTACACGACTATTGGAGAAGGAATATAAATTTCAAGGATATGTAACATTTTAAAATGTGATTTCAACCAACCCACCGTTGTTGTTTATAATGGATAGCTTGCTAAAAATCTTGTGCACTTTCATTAAATTTTCGGCTAAAGGTTTTGTTCAATTAAAATCCTGACATTACACGAAAGTCGAGGAAAAGCAAAATGAGTGTGGATGTTTTAAAAAATGTTGGCTATAGAGATATAACGTATGATATTATATTTATTTCCAGTCATTTTTTATTGTAAGTATTTTATATGTTGATTTTTTTTCACGATAAATAGTTCCGCGCCCTTACGATACGTGAATCTGCCGCCAACGGTTGGAATACCTGAGTTCATGAATTATCGGTAATTGTACCTAAGTTTAATAATTGTATATAATTATATATACATGTGTATACGTATATATATATATATATATATTTATATATACTGTATGTATATACATACACATAAGCACACATTCAATCACGCTTTTGTTTCGAGCTGCATGCATTTCACGTTCCATTTGTTAATAATCACGTATGCGGCAGCAAGCCGAGATCTCTCCGTGTATACTGGCGAACGGATCGTAGGAGTGCACATTGATGTGAACGGGCTTCCATTCGCGTAACGAGCGTGGGTGCGCGAATACGCAATGGGGGAGAAAGAAAATACAAAATCGGGTCGATGCTGGAAAATATATTTTGCAGTTAAACCCCGCATAACCTACTGACACCTCTCGGGCTTTTGCACATATCCCGCGTTCCTCGTATCGACATAGCTCCACATTTGAATTATCTCCATAAATTGTTTCAAAATATATTTTGCGGTTAAACGTCCTCCTGACTCATGTATGTCCGGTATTTGTGAATTTTTCTGATACTAATCACGGATTATGTTGTCACGGGGTTTTACGTGAAAGAGTGTGATATATGGAAGGGATTTTGTCTTCTCGTTGTATTTTGGATGTCGATTATTGACGTCACTTAGCCTTTTCCCCATTGAGTTTCCAATACGGATATCGCGGGCAAAAACTCGGAGGTGGTGGGTGGAATTTGAATTCGTGTAAACTCGAGGTTTTATACGATGTCACGGTTTCGTGGTTCTGTAAGGTAAATCGTAGAATAATAAAACGCACGCTTGGGTAGAATCGAGTATCATGTTTTTCTCTGAAAATGTGCAATATACTTAATGTATGCGATATTGTAGATTATAAAGTTAAAATAATTATAAATAAAGTTAAATTTATCTACACGATGACAAATGTATATGGCATAATGTATACCTTATAATATCAATTCTAATATCACGTCGCATAATGCATTTAAAACAGCGTCGCAAAATCCCCTTAAATAATTTCCATTCGTCCGACGAACGGAGACCTAAAAGGGAGCGTGGGTGCGCGAAATCTCGGTCTATAAATTGGGGATCCGATAAAATAGCCGTGTGCAATTTGTGGCTTTCGAGACGACATTTCAGGGCGCGGTCGTAGATACAATAACAATGCCGGATTTGCGTTCTATTACGTCTGCCCCTGATTGTACGCGTGAGGTGGAAATCATGGTTGCCCATACGGTTTGCATCGACGTTGTACTTCGTGCATCGTAACCAAAACGCGCACAGGGAGAAACGTTAATCGCATTAGCGATGCTCCAAATTCCTAATCATTCGTCAGGCTACTGACGTACCTCAATTATTTACTGTGCAATCGGCAGTACGCATCGCGTTCCTACTGTACCTACCAATTCGAAATCGGCCACGTTTGACGTTTCCCCCTCTTGCGCTCTCAAAGATTCAACGATAAAGGGGGTAAAGTGTGCGAACACGATCGGCGACTTGAAAAATGTTCAGCGTAAACAATGTTGGGAGGAAACCTAGATCGATACCATTGGTATACGCTACACAATGCCCTCGTGAGATTCGTACTGATATTATTCCGTATTCCTGAAATTTGGTCGACCAAGAGATCTCTGATTATTTACGATCAAGGATATATTCCTAAATATAATATTCGCGCGGTAATGGCTCGCATTTCAATGCTTCTGACGCAGGTAGATAGACCATCGAAAATCAGGTTGCACATTTATAATTTACGTTGCAAATTGTTCATAGGTGCTCGGTAAACGAGGAGAACGTGTTTTGAAATCATTATCGACCGTTGTTCATATCATGTGGTATATACGCGTTATGATTATTATTACGTTATAAGGCTATCCTTATCGATTTAACGGTTTTGGTCTTAAGATATGAGCTGTTGGAATACGCGGAGAAATGAATAATAAACGAATTCCCTTTTTATGGGCTGGTTCGTATGACCAGGTTTGTAGCTTCTTGAATTTTCAGTACTTCCACTCAGGTCCCTCTACGAGATAGAGAACGTTTGGGTGCTGAGAATCACCTCATTAAACGCCTATAACCATCACTTCATATAACCCCTCGCTTTCTACGGATTTCCCTCAAAATTGGGTAGCTCGCGTCATTGGGCCTTGGGCTCTTTTAGTAGTATAGCCTCTTTCAAATAATATATCAACAGTATCTTAACGCTGAACCACGATTACACCACGAAGAATGTTCAAAAGACTGCCTTATCATCATCAGTTTATATAGTATTATATACTATTATATATACTACAGATATATACTATTTCCAACTTCCCTACATTACCGATCTACAATCGCTCCAAGCTATTCGTTTATTAGATCGATTCATAAGAAATCCGTTATAAGCTGTCCACTTATTATTATTAAATTGACTTCATCTTCTCACCGATACATCATTATCAGCTCCACTTTATCTTCGCCCACCTCCTCGCAATCGAGGATGTTTATAGCGGCGCAATTACCTTGCACCTTTGAATTTTCCGCGCTCTCGCGCTCCGCGCTACGCGGGGGTGGGGAGCGACAGCGAGCTTTCGATGATGGAGCGCGCGCAGGGGAAGGAGCGAGGGTCTACGTCGTGGGCAGGTAGGTGTCACGGCGGGGGTGAGCGGAGTGCGTGCGAGCACACGATCCCGCCAGTTCTTCGGCGAAGCTCGAGGTGGCCGGGTCGGTCCTCGTCGCTCTCCCTCTCTCTCTCCTCCCCTCTTTCTCTCTCGTTCTCACCACGGTGCTCCGGTGCAACGACAACTCGGGAGACCGAGCGGAGGATCCCCAGCGCGTATCGTATCATCCGCTCTCGCGAAGATCGAAGCGGGGAAATAGAGATTAACTCGTACACCGCGACGTCGGCGGTGAAGGCTCGTCGTGGTTGTGCCGTGCACCAGCTGGAGGAGCCAGGCCGAGAGGCGCAGTCCAGGTTCGAGAGGATCCAACCGAATATATCCGGCACGTCGACCAGGGAGGAGAGCAGGGAGCAGTCACCGTGCGTCCACGGCCTACTGACCTGACCTTGGGTCGGCCCGACCAGGTGCGCTTTTCTTATGCGCCTTCTCTCCGCTCGAGACGTAATTTGTCGTCGCCCTTGGCGGCCCGGATTTTTGGCTCGTTTTTTCACCCTTCCCCCGAGGGCTGGAAGCTTGGCCCGGCAAGGTGTCGAGCCTCGCACCGCCCAAAACAAGGCCGCTCAACGCACCCCTTTGTTTGGACAAGAAGATCCCACTCCCCGGTGTTTGTCGGATTGCCTTGTGTATTCTCGCATTACAACGCGGCCAGTCGATACGTCCTCGATTCGCCGTTACATACGCACCTTCGAAACTGGCCCGTGAATTTTTCTAATCCGATCAAGGGGCCTGCTCGAGGCTTTGCCCGTTCCGCGATTTATTTACGACCTCGTTACTCCTGTTAGTCACGTACGCGCTCCTCGTCTCCGAACGGTGTTAACGCTGGGTCAAAATATCCGATCGAAGGTCGAGACGTGGCGCGGTTCTGTCGTTCGTATTGATGGATGGAATATTTTCTCGCCTGTAGGACACGGCGCGCAGTTGCGACTGTTCGAGATCTATTTGCGATGTTCCACGAGTACCTTTGCGTCTCTCGGTCACGTCGGAGCACGGTAGTGATCGCGGGCGGAGCACCGTGCCGTATTTTTCTCGATCTTCCTCGTATAGGCGAACGAATGGCGGGCGTAAATAAATTCAGCCTTCCTGGAAACGTACGTTCCATCATCCATCGGCGGATGCTGCCCGGTTTATTTATCAAGATTGACATTTATCCGCAACGCATTGCGCCCGGCACAAAGGGATATCGGAATTTCGAATCCAGCGAGGTTCGACGCGCGCATTTTTTGAAGAGCGGACTAAAGGGGAGCTCGCAGGATCAATATTTATTGCCGGTATTTTCTTACCGTCAGTATCATTCACGCGTGTTCGATGACCGCGGTGCGTAAACGGTATTTATGTTCCGCCTTTGTGCGGGGTATTTTCATCGTGCTCGTATTAAGCGAGAGAGCCACGGGTAATAAAGAGAAATCGTATGTTTCGCCGACTCTGGCATTCCGCTTCGTAAATCGGACAAAACGAAGGCGCTTGCTGGAAGGATTGTACGCGGCCAATGTGCCCTTTTTGTCCCTTTTTGTGATTTCTTTTTAGAAAGATTCCATTATTTTGGCAGATCGCCACGTTGTATAACGCCTTGTCCGAGTTTTCGTCTCCTTCGATTGCCTTATCCTGTTTGAATGGAAAAAAATAATAGCGAATTTTTGTACTGCCTAACGAACCGAATAAACACGAATAAAGCACCTTGAATACATAAAGTGTATTTACTATTTGCACAGACGCTGATAAATTCCTAACTACGTAAACAAGGCATATTGGACCGTTAGCGTGGAGTAATTTATTTAAAGCAATGTTGGGTCCGGGCATTAATCTTATAGAGGTTTGCAACGAAGGTGTGAAGCCCATCAGAATTCTATTAGCGGCACGGCGTCGATACTCGCACGTTGCAAATATCTAGTCTAGTATCCGGAACGCCAAGTATTATATATTCCATCTGTTTGCAGGAAACCTATTATTCGTACGAATCAATTTTGTGCATACATATATATATGTATACTTTTATCCATAAGACATTTACACGTATTGGATTCCCATGCGAGTCCCGCATCTTTTCACAATATTTGCACGAGAGCGATCCTATACATACACTCTACTAACTCTCACCTATTCCTTTTCATTACAAAGCAGCAAAGTGTGTGTTGCCAATAAAAGAAATGTGATGGCATAATCGACATAAAGTACATTTAGAAAAAACGTACTTTGGGTAGTACGCGGAATAAAGCTTACGCGAGGATCCAATATTAGTGTTGTCCTCTACTACGTAAATCAAGCGCCGCACCGACGTCCCTTCTCGAAAAGTTGTTTGGGGGCGGAAAGGAGGGCAAAGACCAGTACGTAGGCCACGAAAAACGATTCGGTTTGGTATTCGAACGATACCGCTCGAGAGTCGCTTCTGGTCGGCCGAGGTTACGGTTGCACTCCGTGTCCGACATCGCACGATGTTAACCACTACCGCCAGGCCCAAAAACAGTTTCGACTACTGCCAGGCATTCAATTTCCCGGTAAAAGGCTCTATTTAGGAGCACAATGCGCGCCTCCTTCCTTTGCCCTCGCCTTATCCTTTGTCTCTACCGAGGGCAAGGAAAAAGCACGGCGAGTTTAAGACTTTGATCTTAGGCGTCGGATTTGTAGGCGGAAAGGAAAATGTCTAGACGACGGAGTGCGCTCTTGCGAAAGCTCCGACTTTATTTATTTCTTATTGGCAGCCAGGCGGCGGAAATGGCTTGCGCCCGTAGTTTGGCACCGTTTGATTTTCTCGCTCTATCAAGTGGCTCGCATATCTCGGCCATTTTCCGCGAATAGGACTTTGTCCCGAATGTGTTGCGCGAGCTGTCTTTCAATTTATCCACGAGGCCTTGGAACGATTCTCTCTTATCTGTCCCCTCATTTATCTCTCTCGTTTAACATTACTGTTATAGAATACAAAACTGACTTACGATCGACGGTTTTGAAGCTAGATGCGTGTAGGTTTGCACGCATGATTTGTAGTTTAAATAAAGGATAATTGGGCGAACGATCGAAGTTTAATCTAAGGTGATGGTTATTCATTTTGCGTACGCGCGACCTAATGTAAAGTGCCAGTATACGGGTATACATCGGTTTGGTTGTCCGCACGTTTTATTTTCGAGGGAGCGCGAAATTAATTGGGGTATCAGTTTGCTGGGGGATTAATTGCCGGCGCTTAATACATACACTAGGTAATTGAGGTAAATATCCAGTTCAAATTGCGTGCTATTATGGTGGAAGGTGTGCGATGTCTTCGAGCTGCAAAATGTTCTCGATGTAATTAGGAATTTATCGTAAATCTCCAGAAACGTTATGAGAGAAATAATCTATTTACATTTTTTGTTTCATAAATCGGCTTGAAATAACGTGTTACACGAAAGAGTACGCGAGCATTGAAAATCATATCGTTTTTAGAAATATGATTACAACGTTCCATTAAGCAACTGTTAGATATTTGAAATTATTTTCATAGATGTATGCGAATGCGTTTATCAAAAAAGCTAATTTTTATTGGTTTCGATGCAATGCTCCATTTCAAAGGCAGGACGTTTGATTCGCCTCATGGAAATTTTACTTGCTGATGGAAGGATACCTTGCTAATAAAACATGTTGGAAACGCTAATGTAAATTTTGATGTATGAATCCATTACAGATACAAAATCTAAACATTGGAAAATCATTTTTCGTCACGTTCACTGTATATCATTCATTCTGTCCTGCAGACCTGCCATATATCCTTATCAAGCATACTACATAGCGTAGATTGTTATTTAAGGTATTAATATTCAAAAGGACTATCAAAATTATTCGATAATTATTATATGTATAATAATATAACAAACTCTTCAACAATATTATTCAGGTATATAATATATTCAGGTAGAAACTGCTCAAATAGTGAATTTAAAGAACGGATAAAATAATACATATAGTATAACGAAAAAAATAATTACATAGTCGCTGAAAATATAGATGACTGCTGTTGCCAGTCTACAATGATACATAACTATGCTACATTAATCGATACTTACCGACCACTTGAGTACCTCCGGGTACTGTGATACTTATCAGCGCAGTCTTCAGTTATTTAACCGCAGAAGGTAGGTTCAGTGACCGTTGGCTGTTGAGCGGCTACACGGAGAAAAACAAAGGTTGAAATTCACTTTGTTACTGCGGTGGGCGTAATTAGAAGGAAAGGCATGAACTTTTCTCGCTTCTTTTATTTCCAACTGGTACGTAAGAAACCGCAGTAGCCGCTGAGCCGCGGAGCAAACGAGATCCGGAAAACGCAGTAAAACTTTGTTTCACTCGATTCCTTGGGTCCTAAAGGGGGCATATTTTTTCTTTATAATAAGCGCAAAAACAGTTTACGAAATACAGCGTGACCCAAAAAGGTACGGCGAAAACTTTGGCAGTACAAGTTTTTTTTTAATACTAACGACGAACGGAAGTTGTATGAAATTAGATCGATAAACTCTTCCATGCTGTGTCCGAAACCTTGAAGTTTATGTAATATATAAAAGACGATAGAAATTAGCTGCCAAAAGACCACACTTGCGATACACTAAAGAAAGATTTAGCGTATCGTAAGATTTTCACGTTTTACCAGAGGCGGCGTTTTGACACTTTTCGATTTACTTGCAGCGTGACAACGGATAATCGTGCCGTTTTCAGAGCTCTGTTTTCGTAACTTCATGTCGCCTTTAATGTCAGCAAAATGCATTTTCAAAGCTTGTTCGGACCTTTTAGCAACACTTTGTATGCACATAATACGCCACGTAATTACATATACGTAGCCGGTGCCCCAAGCTGCTCTCTGTGCTTCAAATTTTTGTTTGCGAATTTAATGAAACTCGGAGTAAAATGTAATCGTACAAAAATCAGCAATAATCCAGGGAAATTATGTAGAAATAAGGCTGACCTCGATAAGGCGAAATTATGGCAAAAATCATGAATTTTACGATAGGTTTCTAATCGTGCACGGATAGATACTTTCTCCAAAATGATGCTCAGCGGTAAAGTAATTGTTTCCATCGTCTATGAGGCCAGAGAGCAAAGTTCTACAGCTCGAATGGAGATCGTAAATATTTATTCGAACGTGGCAGGATACTGGCGTACGTTTTGTTCGCGACAGCTTAGCTATGCTTCCGTATAACGTAGCAGATCCGAATTTTCCAATTAAATAAGTTATCACACCTTTTTCAGATTCTTATAAATATCATTTATTTAACGGAAATTCGATATTTATGTCAAAGATTCAGCGATGCTTTCTTAAGATTATCTTATAATACATAAGAATTTTCAAGTTCTCTGACATGGGCATAATTAAATTCTCTACACAAAACTGTTCGATATTCCTTTTGCGGATTTTTATTTTAACGCATTCCGGTATTATTCAAACTTTTGCACGATTGACTCAATTTTATCTATACTTATGATAAGTCTTCAGAGTGTTTGATGAAATCAAATAATCCGTCATCCGTCATTTGCAATACTAAAAGGAGAAGCATAGGTTGTATACAGCGGTTTCTCATTAATCAATAAATGATAGATACGGTGTAAAATCTGATGTTCGACCAGTGCTTCCGCAGTTGCATCCATTTCATTAAAATTCAATTTCATTCTGATAAAACTCAATTTCTTCACCGATGACATTTTCATGCTTCGTTTTAGTCCACGGCTATGATTAATAACATTGCTCTGATCGAAACACGCGATCCTCGATGAAAACAGAAACGTGGACTTGCCGCGGTGCACGAATCTATTGAGCCCGACTTTTATTAAAGCACAATTTCATTTATTTACCCATTTCATCGCTACTCATTTCCCCGAATTTCGTGCGCCTATCAATCCTCGGAGTTCCCCACGTATCGAGTAGGTTTCATGAACCGCTTTTTGTCGTATGGATTTTACGCAACAAATAATTCACGTCTAGAATAATAACGGTATAAAATTCAACCTACGTTACTCTAAATCGTTATTCTTAATGTAATACGAATACTTTATCTCTCTTTGCTTACTTGCATAGGCGTGGAAATGATTAAATTCCTTTCCGATACCTCGGATAGCTTCTAAATAAATATTACCCAATCACTTTTAACAAACGTGGAATGCAAGTACATTAGATGTCTTCGAATGTTTGATCGGTACCAATTAGATCAGATCGAACATTCGGCATGCTTAAGGAATTCTTCATTACGAAACTTGGGCGAGAAACGGTGGTCTCGTTTAATCGCGAGCTAAACTCACGTGGGTTTTATTCTTGGCCAGGGTGTCATGACGGACTTATCATCAAGATTGGACCTTTTGTAATTTAAATTCAACGTCGCGTGCGCCTCTTCGTTCCGTCGGCTCTTCGTAATTACGCGGACGATCGCGGGCATGGCATCATAATGTTGTTACCAAATAAAGCGCCTTTAATATTTCTTAAAGCCGCGGGATCCTGGTATTATCGACACGTATCGCGATTTCCCAGAAGCGACAGGAATTTATCGTTTGCCCTCGGCCGATGCGACGGCCGGGCGAAACGAATGGATAGAGATATACAGTGAGTTTTGAAGGGTATGGCAAAACTTCTCGAAGTTCTGCGGAGAAGTAGCGGATCGTTACACAGATCTTGTTCTCCTTGCAATATCCGGGAGGTGTATGAGAGATATGTTTTACGTGTGACCACGTGGGTATTATATTCCCTACACTACCTTTCACAAGTATTATCCCTATATCTAGTAAATTCTAGATAAATGCCTTGTTAATGTTACAGCAAGGAATTTTGCCAATATCATTACAAAATTATTAACATTATTCAATTGACTCTGCCAAGGACTTTTTTGAAAAATCGCAACTAATCGATTATTCGTATTTGTCAGATCAGGTATGCAAAGTTAATCAGTGCTGCGTGTGTTTTAGGATGATTACATTGATACCTATAATACGACAGAGTAAAGCGGTTAAAAGATAGAATACGTCGATGATATCCACAAATAGGCAGCTCTGCGAAACTTTTGGACCGTAGTGTATGTGCGGATGTAAGAGTAGAATTTCAGGTAGGGGAACCTTGCCGAATATCTGCTCGCATGACGTGATGTAGTGAAACTTCATATATGCATATGGAGGTTGTATAGCAGCCCTTAGTTATCCGCAGTCCCGATGAACCGTGTCTGACCCATGTTTTAAGTTACGTTGCTAGCTCCACATGTTTGTTATAGCGCACTCCGCGCTTTTTCAACTTTTATATTTTCTTTATACTTGCAATTTTTTAACGTAATCGTATGTACGCTCTATGTTTTTTTTTTGATGTTCTGAAATTCCATATTTATACAACAGATATGGACCTTCAATAATCGTGTATCGATTGTCTAAGAGAAGATCTAAGATTAAATTGGAATAATCATCATATCAGGACAATTTATCTTAATAATTGCCAAGAATTAGCAGTGCTTTTTATACGTTTCGCAGTTATCAATTCTTTGTTTAAGCAGAGACTTTTTGCAACGGTCTGGGTTAATATCGTCAGATATTTTTCCTCCGAAAATCTGGTGGATAACGTCGCGTAATAAACGCGCTTACACAAATGCGTTGTTATACGGCAGCTCGATATTACCTTTCTCTCCTCCGCTCGTCGCCGTGTTCGTCCCCAAATTATATTAAGGCAATAAAAAGGAGACCGTGACAAATCGCCCGGTTCTAGTACATTTGGTAGGCGAGGCATCGTTAATCCTTTAGCTGTCGCGTTACTTTCATCGAATTAACAAACGTCCGCGAAGATGATCGTGTCTCCCTCCGTTCTCGACTGTCCTTCCAAAAATTTTCCCAAAACGGCGAATATGACGCGGTCTGCGTACAATATGGCTGAACTGAAATGTACCTGCCGTCGTTATTCACCTTCAACTTCGTTGTAAAATCTGGAAATATATCATTCTTTTCATTTATATGAGAAAATTTAACATAAAATATGGCAGTATTTTTTTTCACTTCCGTTAGATGTTAGATATTTCTTGAATTGGATTCTGATATAATACACTCAATTATACGATATATTATTCTAATATATTACACTCAAGACCGATACAATGATTTGCGTGCGTAGAATACGTCTTAAAATCGCGAAGCTAGCGCAATCCGTGCCATCGGAGTTTTCCTGCTTACGTAAGAGAGAAATACAAATCTTCCAAAGACCATGTCGATATCGTAGCACGTGGAATGCGATTGATTTGACGTCGATCTCGAACTAAAATATTGCCATTGTCCGCTCGCAGTATTTCGTGATAATATTCGCTGCGCAATTTCCGCACGAAATTTGAATCGCAAGACACACACGCCCGGCTTCCTTCCCCCTTTTATTTGACATTTTCTTAATCAGTTTTGAAAGCAATACGGGACGTGACGTCATAAACATCACTGTGCCCCTGTGGCTGGTAATGTCTGCGTTTGTTTTCCATTTCAAGCATGCAGGCTGAACATAATATTTCGTTGTTTTTGGCGTACGATCGCGCTCATTCTGAATTGTATTAATTACCGTATTCGAATAACTCCATTGGAGCCGCATCGTCACAAAGCGAATTTAAATATTACGATATTCTGCCTGACAACTGTACACCGAGATTACTCTGCAAATCTCTATGGAGCCCGATGCCGGATAACCAGCGTTTTGCAAAGCCGATACTTGAACAAAAATCGTGACATACGGGCACTGGAATCTACGATGCTTACGATTGCGTCTGCCTTGGTAATAACTTTTGTAATAACTTTTATGGCGGTAGTAACTTGTAGAATCAACACGTGCCATCGGTAACGCGAGAAATTCAAATTATCACCATTCTACTTAATATCAGACGGTTAATAAATGTAGCGATCGGTGTCGCTAAAATCGTATGCGACAGATTAATATTAGTATTACGTAATACTTCGTTGGGAATTTATGCGATTGTTGCTATCCGTTTCTCGAATTTTGAATTCGTTCATGGATAATATAAGACTGAAATATATGGATCCTAGAAGTGCGCAGGGGAAGAGGAGGTTATTTTCCGTCCAATCTGATATCACACTTTAAATATTCAGATTTTGCTAAGCTGCCCAAATAGGGGGATTGAGGTGATTTATCCTGGCTGTTTTTGTAAAGAGCACTCGCCGCTAACTAATAAGTGTGAGAAGACGAAGATGCAAGATTTATTCAATTATGGGAACTAAGTAAAAATCCTTGGATTTCCAGTTCGAGGGACGATCTTCGTTACTGGCTGCTGATTATTTCATAAAAAGTACAATTCCCTGGCTTAGCGTTACACTTTGATCGAGGGAGCCTTGTCCGATTAATTACATTAAATATGCACCCACTTCTTTCGTGTTAAATTACTCGATCAAGGGTATGGCCAGTTTTATCGCACCACGGAGGGCGATTATTATCAGATGGTGAAATACTTCGTGTAATATAAAACACTTGATGTATACCGTTTATGCTTTATAATATCAAATTTCATTTAGAGTTTTTCGTCTGGCGGTTGGACACTAAATCTCGAGTAATTTGATATTATAAAAAGAAGGAGTAAAATGGATACGAATAAAAGAAGACTATTATCATCATATTTTGTTGACTGAAATATATTTTTAGTACTTTATCATGCGTGATAAATATAAAACAGTAGAATCTACGCATTTGTCATTTTTTATGTAATTATAGTGAACACCACTTTTGCAAGGATTATCCAAATTGAAGCGATTTAAAATACATTCTCAGATATTCAATACATAAAGGACACAATTCCTCGTACACATTCACGAGCTGCTTTCTCAAATTAAGTGGCGCTCCAATCACAGTATTTTCCGGGTGTATCGCTTCGTTACGCGCTTTCACATTTTTCGGACGCAATGTTTCACTCGCGCAAGATTCAGCGCGCGGAACTGATGGCGGATCCACCCGGGCATACGTATGCCTTACGGCTCGTGAAATATATTCAATTCCACGTTTCTTGTAATAGTAGCCGAGTACTCATTTTCATGCTCTGGTCGGAAATAATCTCCTTTCTCCATTGGCAATTGAAAGTTTTAAATAGCAGTTAGTATGCGTGGATCTGGTAACCAGGACGAGGGTGGCCTAATATTCTCCGCGTCTGGTATCGCGCCGATTCTCACGCAAACGTGCCAGGTTTCAACATGTGGTTGGGCAGGGCACTAAATTCCGAATCGCCCGCACCGTCATGTCATAGTGCGGATAATCTAGGCCGTCGGAATTTCAGTGTGCACCCCCCAACGAATCCTTGCTCTTCCTCGCGCACACCCCCTCAAGGTATCGTCATTAACCGCGCCGATATGCCTGGATCGATGGGAACTGCGGTTGGAATTGTGGGAGCAAAGCAACAGTCCCCTACTTTTCCCGGAATTAACTCGCGAAACATCCCTCGTGGAGTTGCCATCCGTTCTTCGACCCTGCGCGTCTCTTTATTGCGCACTCGTAACGCTTCGCTGTTCTTTAAGGCGTCGGTATCCGCGTATTATGTGCGTTTAATGAGCATTTGTCACGGAAAAAAAATATATCCTTTACATAATGCGATATGCGCGTACGATATAGGTTTATTCTAACGAGAATTAATTTGAATAAGTAAATGGAAGTGGCCGATGTACCTGGTGTTCCATCGAGTTCACGCGTGTGCGTAACTCGATGTTAATTAAAAGTGTAAGAGATGTTCATTTACGAGAAGAGAATTTAAAAGACATTTCTACCAAAGTCTCACGATTTAATATGAAATTGAAAATTACATCGATGTGAGCAAATCGAAGAACCTGTGTTTTTGAAATGAAATAGGCTTGCAGTTTCATCCAATCAAATTCGATCTTTGGTGTTCTCTAAGTTCGCCGTAGACAATTGATTATCGTAAGAGAACCTTCGCACGCGGTAGGCGCGTCAATATTCGTAGGGTATTTGCATTAATGCAAGAGAATCAAGGGGGCAGACAGGGTGCAAACGAGAACGCTTGAAGAAGTGTCGGCGTACGTTCGAACTTCGTCGGTCGGTTTTTCGAGAGCATCGCCCTCCAAGTTCCTCGTACGTGACGGCCGATCGTGACATCGTGGAAGTAACTTAGTTCCTCGGCTACATTACACCGCTGCGTCTGCATTTCTAGGAACGGGAATGCGTGCACGTATATTACTCTCCGCAAGCGTCCGAATGCCCAATAAATTCAAATCAATATGCCATTAAAAGCGTCTACGCCAACGTCATAGCCTTCTTGTCACTGTTATGCACTCCATAAAAATCACCTTTCAATTCGCGATATATATATATATATATATATATATATATATATATATTTCTAATATATTTATATCCATATATTTCTAAAGCGACGTAAGAGAAGGTTAAAAAAAAACTATAAATACCTTTGAGGCCGTGATTATTATTCCCGAGAAACGCGTAAGCGTCCTGGGAATTTTGAGGTTATAGGACGGCAGGCCACGTACACATCGACGTGTGCCTCGAATGGCGGGGGACCATGGTATTCACCGGAATTTGATTCGCCCGCCGAAAATTTCGATGGGCGGTGTCCATTGGCATTCAAGAACGCCGCAAGCTCGACAAACAGCTCGGTTTTCGTGGTTTAACCCCGAACGTTCGGAAGGCGATACAACCGCCGAATATTCACCTGGAAATATACGTATACGCGGCACGCCTTATGAATGTTTAATGAGACGTTTTAAGCCCTTAACGATACTGCGGTATGCGCCTGAACGCATACAAAGTTCCACGCGAACTTTTTTCAGGGTAGACGCGGTTTACTTCCCCGGTTACGCCGTTGGCCGTCGTTGCAGCCGAATTTCGCCTGGGAAAAACGATCTGTTAATTAAGCGAGGGGCCGTGTCCGCGTTAACACGAAAAATACCCGCGGTGTACTAACGTTTACTGGCCGTAGCGCACGCCACCTACGCACGCAGAAATCGTGGAGCTCCGAGTAATAACTTTCCTCGAGGACGCATACTTTCGGCCGCATAATTTTTGGCCTCGTACCATGACTATAGTCCTGCCTTCCTTTCTCTCGTGAACCGAGCATTTAGCGCTCGGTCGTGAGATGGCCGTGCTGAAAATACCCAGCGTAGACGGAGAAATTCCTCCAGAGTAACCGGTGGCGGAAGGATACGAGGGAGAAGATTCTAACGAAGGCGCTGTCCGGGGCGGGTTTTGGAGCTGTATAACGTTTCTGTCTATGACTCGACAACCGAGGCGAGATACCGTTCCATTGGAGGAAGTTGATTTGACGTTAGCAAGCGAGCCGGCGCGTGTCGTAGCAGACGTGGGAATTATCGGAGAGTGTACATTTGTCTGAGATTGAAACGATTGCTCCTGAAGCCCTCCGACACTACGTAACACCTTGACTGCCGAGCGTACTTTGCTGATTTCGGCTCTAGCATCGTAGAGGGATTGAGTATGTTCAAAGTGTATTACGATCAAATATTACACGATAATTTACACATACTAATATTCTCGTATCAATTGCATTCTCATATTATTGCGATAGTATTTTATTTTATTTATTTTATTAAATTATTTTATTTATATATATAACATTTATTTTATTTATTTTTACGAATCTTATTTTTTTTGTGGTACCGTCACTTCAAGTTTTACGCGTGGAATACTCTCTGAATCTTGAAAAAACATGTTAGCGTGTAGCGTTACAGTATTGAAATAATGTTGGAATCCACTTGTACGTCCCACTGGCGAGTGTAGCTGGTCACGTACGTACACATTTCCGAACCTCTTTGCTCGAAGAACGAGGCATCCAGATGCGATGTTCGGTAATATAACTGAATGAGCGACCCAAAAGGTTTTGCAGGTCGTCGCCGTCGTGACTTTCTTGCGTACTTCACGATATTAACGTGGGCACTTAAGTGCCAGTCGCCGCGCGAATAAAGTATCGCTTTTCCACGATACCCGGCCGTCTCCACTGTGTACTGCGAATGAGCTCCAGAGGTCGTATACCGTGCCATTATCCTACGTGTAAGCTGTACGTGACGTACCATTAAGAGGCCGCGCGTGTACGTGCACCTTACACTGCCTACGCTCCCCCTAAATTTGCTTGTCTCCTTGCGCGGCCCGCCAGTACCCGGATACCGAATGAACCGGCACTACGGACCTCGAAATTGAGATAAACGAGATGCGCCTGCTCGAATAGCTCCTCGCGATGCAGATTATATTCCGAGTCGTCTCCCAAACAATACGGTTTTGCATCACAAGTACTCTCTTCTTTCTTACCGTAAGTACTCTCTCTAGTAAACTCGAAAAGAGCGCGAGTACACTCGAGTAGCTTAATTCGAACTCCTGAAATACATGGTACACACCAGACCTATTCATGGAACTCGAATGCAATAATCGGCACGGTGGCTTTTCCAACGCATCCTTCTCCGGTATCAGGACCTTATCCTGCACATCCAAAGGACTTCGAAAGGTTTTGCAAACGGAGTCGGGCATGCACCCCTCTTGCCCCTGTTTCGTCTCTCATGCCGACCCACTAGCCCCGCACGGTACAGGCGCGTCTCTTAATGGCACGTCACGTGCAAGTTACATGCGCCGCGGCAGTGTGTCGTACAAGCTCTCGAGCACATCCGTGTGTACCCTGGCCGCGCCGGGGGCGATCGGGGCGAGGGCGGCGTACGGGGCTGGAAAAACGATCCCTTAACCAGGTGACAAAGTGTGCTGACGTTGCCACGGGGAATACCCGCGGCTACTGGTTGAAGGCTGCGCCAACGGGGCCGAAGTAGCCGTGGAGGTGGCGGCGGTGTCGGAGGCGGGCACCGGAAGGGCCATTAAAAGTGTCTCTCGGACGCCTCCAGCTCCTCGAGAAAGTCCGCTCGCGAACGACCCGTCCGCCGAGATGAAAACCCTTCGATTTGTTTCCACTGCCTCGTACTTTGTTTTTTAACCGGAGTACATCGGTTTCCTCGGCGCTTCGGACTAACCGCCGACGTCTTGCGTATGTCCCTTTATATCGCGGCTCCGCGAGGTAGGAGCGCCTTTCGAAGGACGCTCGTTCAGGTGTTTTCCTGTTGGGAATAGACTTGTTCCTGAAATTGCTCCTCGATGAATGAATGAAGGATGCGCCGCGCGGTACTTGGGATATTAGAACAGAGTATCGTTATAGCTTTGAAGTCTAACTACGAGATTAGTAGGTACAGTGTTATTTGTCGCGTGAAAATAAATTTCGATTTCATACGTCGGCGATATCTTTTGTTTTTTTTTTGGTTTTTTTATCGTACACGTCGAAGCGAGTGTCGCTCTTTGTTACGGTCGTTACGCTTTTATCGGATAGTCATATACGCTCGCGTATCTCGGGGTACTACCTCTATTATGGGATTTCCGTTTACGAAGGTATATTTCGAGGAACGTTTCGGGAGACTGGCGGAGCAGATTTGCGATGGTGGTTGGAAGTGGGTCAGGTATACGTGTGTACACACGTCGATACCGCTAATTCGGGAGGAAAGTGGCCCGGGCATAAAATTACGTGACAGAGTCAGGAGCGGCGAGCGTCGCATTTTTATTTCCAAAAGCCGGCCCGCGTAATCGAGTACAGGGCCCAGGGGTTTATCGTACTATTTTCTCTAATTTATATAAAATTACTACCGGCGCAGCGTCAAGTCGAGTGCAACCCGTTCATTAGAACTCGTTTCTTTTATAAGGCCGGATGAAAGGTCGGCGGTCCACTTGGCGAGGTCGCGTTACTAAAAACTTGTTGCTCTGTATTTCTGTTGCGTTTCCGCGTAGAAGTTTTATACGTACCATCCTCCCCTGTAAGAGGAGTTTTTATCATTAACCACGGTGAATACGTCACAGCCCTAGAAGCAAGGGCCATTAACGGCAATTTTCTTGGCCGCTCTCCTCTTCCGTGCCTGATTGCGAGAAAAATTGTCACCGACGTCGGTCCACCGCCCTTCAATTTAAAAGGCCCTTGCTTATTTTCCCGGAGTACACCGGCATCGGTTCCTTTTTATATTTTGCCCCGCCTTTCAGGCGTTTCTCCAATTTTTACGCGAAGGTCTCAGCTCCCGCTCCTCTTTACGGTGCCGCCGGTTTTTAATCTTCGGAATAGCCACCCCGCGAAAATTACGCCCGCGATATTTTCCAACCCCGTTGGGTTACCTTCCAATTTACCGGCTCCTGGAAAACTTCCCATTCTCCTGGACGCACACGATATTCGTGTCCCTTGGCGTAGATAGATAACGTAGCTTCCTTTGGAATTCGGAAGAATCGCTGAACTTCGGCCCTAGACTTGTCTGCGAACCCTAGAATCGTGGCCGAATTTTTGAACGCAACTGTACCGCGTGTATGGGTAAAATAAAAGAGGAGACAGGAGGGATATCAATTGCACGATATTGTTGTTTACACGTCGTAAGCAAATAATGGATATTTATATAAAAAGAATTTATCGTACGGACGAGGCAGTTTTTCTAAAAAAAATGATTAACCAGTCACTTTGACCGGTCGGGTAGTTCTGGTGTTAAGTGACATTGATTGGACGTATTGCGCGAAACCCGTGTTACGGTTCGACATGCAGCGTGATTGCGCCGTATTCATGCTTGATTTTCGAGGTGGGAGGACGCACGGAAAATAAAATACGCCCGATACAAGAATGGGATTAGCAGTGGCAGTGAAAACAATAATGCCGACTAATCGATCGGATTAATAATGTACGGTATACATTTGTACTACATTTGTACCACAATTTGCATTACAAGCGATAGTTCGTGAAATACGTGCAACCGATATTACTAGAATCGAATAACATTGCAGCTCGTTATGTCCAACTTTATTTTTTCGATTTACCCAAAAGCGATCTTTCCAATCGGTTACGCTTTTAGAATTTTCGCGATACACTTTGAAGGCCGGGAATATTATCTCTTGCAATCGATGCGAATTCTCAACCTTGAAAGATTCGAGGGTCGCGACTGTCATCCTTTCACTCCCTGGATATTTAGGCTTCTAAATTTACCCGAACGACTGGGCTCGTTAAATCGTACCCGTTTCTCTCCTCGCAACTATTTCTGTATTACCAAACCTATATCGTTCAGCGCGTACAAATGTCGCGGCGTATCGATTATAAAATTAACTTTACAGTTGGCTCGATTCATTCACGTGCTCCGGCTCGTTAGCGAGCCAGTCACGGCAAAGCATCTCGCATCTTTCAAAATCATCGTTAAAACTCGCTCGACGCGTTACCCATTGCGTACATCCATTGGTTTATTAAAACCTCGCGAAATCTACAGTTACAACTATTACCAATGCGACGTTCTTCCAGCTACCTTTCTCATTTCATACGGAAAATTAAGAGGAATGCTCTCTTCCATCGCCTCAATTATTGCGATGTACCTTGCAAGGGAGTTAAAGAGAAAGTCGGTTATTCTTAGTCCGCACGATAAGCTATGCACGACAAGCGCGAAACGATGCTGCCTTCTTATGTCCCTTTTCATGAAGTCTATAAGGGGATAGAAAAGAAATGGTCGCGAGCACGAATGAATTTGTACGGCAATTAAAGCTAAAACTGTCTTTATGACACATAATTGGAGACGTCGTTATGAATTGTCCCATTTTTATCGGCGGCGAGTAGTCGAGAGGTGGGATATATCAGACGGGGTACCGTGCTCCCGGTGCTTCCGTTATTAATACCAATTATTGGCGCGGAATAATCAAGATGATAGCTGGCGCGGAAGTGCTTCGGACAAGGATCCTCATAAGCTTAATGCTGGTTGTTGAAATTGGAGGGCTTCGTGCAAATCAATGGTCGACGTTACTCCCTTTAAGAGGCCAAACATTTTGCTGAAAATTATATACACGTCCTTCCGGTAGGAACTTGTCGTTTAATTTCACACGTGAGTGTTTAATAAACATCCTTTATATCCGTGTGTACGTATTGCCAATTCAGTTAATTGTATTGGTTTACTACCTACGAGTTATACATATCGAATATTCGACGTGAATGAATTACCTTGAAACACTCTTGGGCATCCTTAGAAATCCATGGACACCTGCGATCAAAATAAAAATGCATTTCTTACTGCAATAATAAATAAACATCCATACGCAGGTTCTTCGTCCTGCGCAAAGGTTTTGGTTTTTTTTCACTGCTTCTTGGCCATCCTTAAAAATCCATGGACATCCATCATCAAAATAAAAATGCATTCCTTACTGCAATAAGAAGTGAACATCCTTACGTAGGTTCATCGTCCGGTACAAAGGTTATGGATTTTTTTTTCACTGCTTCTTGGCCATCCTTAAAAATCCATGGACACCCATCATCAAAATAAAAATGCATTCCTTACTGCAATAACAAGTGAACATTCTTACGGAGGTTCGTCGTCCTGCACAAAGGTTTTGGATTTTTTTTTCACTGCTTCTTGGCCATCCTTAAAAATCCATGGACACCCATCATCAAAATAAAAATGCATTCCTTACTGCAATAGCAAGTAAAGATCCTTACGTACGTTTATTGTCCGGTACAAAAGTTTTGGATTTTTTTTCACTGCTTCTGAGATGATCCACGGCAACTATCGAGAGCGTGCCTTACGAAGGACTTTTCGGCTAGCCAGGTTTCTATCCACGGGGGTGAACGACATCGGGGTCGGTCGAACTCGCCGTAAATCCCTCGATTTTCCGTGGAAACCACCGCGGAAGACTATGCGGCGCGTTTTGGCGCAGCGAGGCCGGTACCAGAAACGAGTTTTCTGGCCGCTCCCAACCGACACGTTTTGAAAATTTTTCTCGCCATTTGATTCCACGACGGGGCGGCCGAATTCGCATCACGTTGCCGCGCGGGAAGACCTTTTTCCCGGTTAATTCGCGCCGATAAATATGCCACGTCGTTGCCCCGAAATCGCTTTAATCCTTGCTTCGAATATCTACCTCAATATCTTTGTTCTCCAAGGGACATGCAAGAGACTTCAATGAATGATCGATCATCGTGATCGATGACTATTAAAAACTGATTATAAGCTGTTTATCTAAACCAGCTGCCTGGTGTGAACACTTACGGCAGCACAATTCGGTGTAATCAAAACACCCTTTAGCCCTTGGCCTCTTTCAGCGCGCAGATTAATTTCCAAAGTATCCTCTGAAACGTCTCAGCGTTAAAAACGTCTTGGACCTTCGTTCGTTTTTATCCGACTGAAAGGTGGAAGATGAAATTCCAGCCTCTTTGTCTTGGTTCATTCGCAAACAGCTTTTATCCGGTCGTGGCGGTGCGCCATTGAACGGAGGGCAACGGCTGCTCTAGATAGGTCGTCGATTATTCCAGAAATAGCGGAGATCTGCCCTTCTTTGTCTCTCTCTCTCTCTCTCTCTCTCCCTTCCTGCCTCTGCCTTTCTCTCTCTCTCTCTCTCTCTCTCTCTCTCTCTCTCTCTCTCTTCCTCTCTCCCTTTTACTCACTCATTCTCTACCTTCCAAAACATAAATCGGCCGTGCGATCCTTTCGTATCGCCTGACTTCCGGTGCGCATGAGAACTTTTAAAGCCGCACTGCTGGGGAATAGGATGATATTTCTTCTTGCTTCCACCAGCAACGAAGTTGTTGTCGAGCCGGTATTGTCCCTGAAAACCTTTAAACGTCCTTCCCCATTATCCATAGAAGATCCTCGTTGACCCTTATATAATTCTCTCGGCGGAACTTACTTTACTGCCATCTTCCCGCCAGTATCTCCGAGTAAACTTGACATAGAAAATGATCGGGGACAGCTTGGAATTTAAAGGGGTGTAAAAATATAATTCGTTGCTTCGGTACTCTCTATATTCGCTATTGGCGTGTCAGGTCGGCGATGACGGTTTTGGCATACTTGATAGAATCTTGATAAGCGATTTATGCAGTTGCCATGAATGAGGTGTTAGAGATGAATATATTCATGGTGGACGTAAGCCAAGAATGTGGATATTCAAATGATTGTTGTTATAGTCGAAGGGAGCTTTGGCCAGTATCGGAATTTATGAATGGAAATTAATGTTACGGTTAATCGTTTCAAGCGAATGCCGATAACCACCACCCTTTCGTTGTGTGGATGAACTCGAATAATCTTCACAATTCCGGACGAATCGATCGTTCGATTTTAACGGAGCGCTGTAACTTATTGAGAATCATAATCGCCTGTGATAGATGAAATTCTTTTTATCGTCTATAATCGTGTTATCGATTCATAATGGAGGAAAAAGGACGATGAGGTTATTTGCACGTAAAAAAGGGTTGCAAACCTCTGATTTTACGGAGTAACGATGAATTGCACGTTTCTCTCCTAAATATCGAGTTCGTTTTTCATACAGAAGCGATTGGTTCGAATAATTTTGGCAATTCACGGGACCGCTTGAGAAATTACGGCCAGGCTAGATGCATCTTTAGGAAACTACGTAGCAAGGTTGTACACAAAGTTTGGCAATTAAGTAGCAAGGCCCAAATTCTGAACGTTTACCCCTTATCGTACAAACGTGAGGTAATTAAAAAGTTTGAAAACGTAATTTACACATTTCCGCGTACTCGGACTATCGCGCTCCGCGCTGCTCGAAGCGCAAGCGAAGACACTCAATTTCAAAGTTTTTCTAAAACCTGCTCTACCCCGACATTATGCACCTTTGGAAAAACCCTCCGCTCACGTCTCTGGAAGCAATATGCGCGTAGCCCTGCTTAAAGTGCTCCACATTAATCCCCCATACTCCACGGTAGTTTCAAAACAACGTTTCATTCGCGTCTTTCATCCCAGGTCGTTTCTTTCCATGCACGTGGATCATCGCCAATCGAAAAGCCACCCTTCGATTATCCGCATCCCTTTCCCTTTCCCACGAGAGCTTGAGACCGCTCAGGAAGGGAGATCGAGGTGCGTCGAGAGCTAGAAAGCACCGGGTATGAAAGAAAGAGGGCGAAAAACGGGGAGGTGCGAGTGTGGGGTAAATTAAAGCTCGCATCCGTGGTGCGACAGGTGCGATCTTTTTGCCAGGTTCGCATCGATCCTGGCCCCGCCGTTTGGCAACCTCGGTGCGGTTGAACGCTACGGTGCAATGCCCGATCGTTTGCACATCCGCCAAGAGCAGCGGCAAGTACCGGGCTAAATGGATAGAGGAGCAGGTGGCACGGTGTTGCGCCCAGAGCTTTCGACGACAAATACCTTATTGAACCTGCTCGTGGCGCGCCAGGCGTTCTCATTTCCCCAAGTTTCCGAATCCATGTCCGAGCACAAAGATCTTGCCGCGTTACGAGGCTCGATCACTTTTGCCACACAAACCGGGCCTCTCTACTTTAAATCGCTCCAACTTTTGCTTCGCGTTAAACCCGACAAGTCGTATTTGGTGTTATTTGGCGCATAAACCGGGCCCCCCCACTTTCGATTGCTCCAACTTTTTCTTCGTGCTAAACTTAACGAGTCTTTTTTGGTGCAGGTTTGAGGTCGAAAAGGAGGATTTTATTATGTTAAACGATTCGAGTGTATTTTCTGTTAAACTATGATTTTATAAGAATTGGGGAATTTTTGTTTGATAATCGTAGAGTGGTTGGTCTATACGAGCAATCAATAATAGTTATTCATTGCTATCATTGCTTATATTATCATATACAATCGAGCAAGCAGCAAGGAGCCGTGATGCAGCAATTCTTGTTTGAGATAATCTAGACGATAATCTAGATAATCTAGAAGATAAACGATTAGTTTTATCTTCGTGGATCTTGTTTGGGTGTCTTGATTATCGTGACAATCGGTATTTTGTACTCGTGTAAAGACCGATGTCTAGTCCGGTCACTTTAATTGCTCGTTTATGCCAATCCTGGCTATGCATTCGGATGGAAATCGATGGTTTCTGTTTAGGTCCTGAATGAGTTTCCAAATACGAGTTTGGGAATAAAAAAACTTTGTTCGTGTACGCGATTGGAGTGGCCGCGCCGTATATCAATCTTCCTTGGATGTTTCGACTTTTTTCCCTCGTTTACACCAGTATTGATCAACTTTTATTCTCTCAATCCATCTGTCCCTCCTTCTCGGTCCACGCGGAGAGTTTGTCATTCGGATCAGCGGCGCCGATCCGTATTCTCGTATAGCGTACATTTTATAGGGGATCGTTGTCCTATTTGCGAAGTCAGCTTAGGTTTTATACGTGTATATTCTGTGTACGAGCACTCGACTCCTTTCCTTTCCCTCGGCAACTCCGGTGATTCGAGGAGCCGTGGACTGCAATTGATATTTAAATTGGTTTCACGGATCTATATTACCTCGTTAGCCAGACTCTGAGTTGCGCGTTTCGATGTTTCCATTACATTCGCGAACCATTGTGTATTCCTTATGTATCTCACAGCCTAGTGTCAGCTCGCGTTGTCTATTACTGCACTTTTGATGAATTTAAGGGCCAGCATTCGCTACAATATTTTATATAGATTTATCGTGACCATATCATTTTTATTCAAGGTCCTTTAAAATTCATTGTAATCAACGCAATACAAGATTTCTCAATGCTTAAATTTTTCAATTATTGGGTTGTTCGGAAAGTAATTTTGTTTTTTCCCGTCAGAGGACTTAATTACGTTTTTTCGAAACCAACTTTACACTTAAGCCGCATAACCATTATATGTCTTGAGAGCTGATATTGCAAGGCTTGTGTGTGAAAAAGTTCTATTAATTCTACACAGTAGTTTTTGGTTGGTGAAAAACGAAAAACAAA